>LR990663.1:29244826-29389947 GCA_905147715.2 Xestia xanthographa
TCACTGTACCGGTGGCGCGAGGAGGTGCGGACGCGGGGCGGTGGACCGTGTAACAGATCTACTTGATCCTGTGGCGCGATTAATTTTACTTCGATCGCCACCTTTGATTTCGGAGCGAAACCGCTCCGCTTATGAACCTTGTCCCACACTCAGAAATCATACGATGTTCTTGTTTGTCATCGAGTGCGAGCGCACTGCCGCTTACACGCGCCGCACCCATCCACTGCGCGCGTGATAATTGTACCGGCGACGACGGCGTGCACGCAGGCTACGTGTGAGGGAGCCGAGCAGCGAGCGCAGTCCACCGTTGGCTACCAACCCATCTACTCGCGCCGCGCTTTGCTTTATATAGATTTACTTAGCTATTCATTTTTGTTACTAGTTTAAATTTTTAATTCATTATAATAGTTAGTCATCTTCATCAGTCGTTGTTTATTCATCATCCTCATCCTGCTTAGCTTCGCAAACTTACGCTTGTGCATAGCGCATAGTGCTTATTAGCTTTACCATACGGGTTAAATTCCCGTGTGGAGTTAGTACAGTTATTGTGCACATAACGTACTACATTGGTGACCCGGACGCGCGCATACGGAGGACTCAGGTGCAGCTGTGCACAAGCATTGTCGGTGAATTAAGAAGAACAGTGATTCAACACTTCAACAGGAGCCAAGTTTATTGACAAAGGAGGTTGGTTGTGGTCCAAGCATAAGCGGTGAGCGATTTGTTTTTTTTTTAATAAGTGAAGATGTCAGATGCCGATGAATTTTCTGATGCTGATAATAAAGACGCAGTAGTGGTGCCACCCGGAGAAGTAGCTAGAGTGGGGGTACGTTGTCCACCATTTTGTCCAGAAGAACCGGCATTATGGTTCGCGCAGTTGGAAGGACAATTCGTCCTCTCAAAAGTAACCAGCGACACAACCAAATATTATTATGTCACTACACAGCTGGAAACTAAATACGCACTGCAGGTTAAGGACATTATAACGAACCCACCTGAAACAAATAAATACACTAAACTCAAAACAGAGCTAATTAGTCGCCTGTCTGCATCGCAGGAAAAGCGGATACAGCAACTGCTAGTCCATGAGGAGCTCGGTGATAGGAGGCCGTCGCAGTTTCTTCGGCATTTACAAAACTTAGCCGGACCCTCCGGAGCATCAGATTTTGTGAAGAGCGTCTGGACTAACCGTTTACCGCATAACATTCAAACTGTAATTGCTTCACAGATTGCTGAATTACAGGTGGAAAAACTAGCCGAGATCGCAGACAGGGTGCACGAGATAGCCCCGTCAACTCCACAAGTAGCGTCTACCACCGCAGATAATACCGACTTAGCCAAGCAAGTAAGCGAGCTCACGAAGCAAGTAGCCATGCTTACCACGAGGATGAACCGAGGGAGAAGACACTCACGTTCCCGCTCACGCTCACAGGCTCGATACAGAAGGTATGACCGCTCTAACAGCTCTAGATCACAACAGCCACCACCAAATCGCCCGCACTGCTTTTACCATTACAAGTACGGTGATAAGGCGAATAAATGCAAGCAGCCCTGCACGTTCACGACGGAAAACGCCAAGGGCGGTCGCAAGTAGCGGCTAACGACTGCCCCTCTTCAACAGGCCGTCTATTTATAACCGACCGGACAACAAAAGTCCAGTTCTTGGTCGACACAGGCTCGGACTTGTGCGTTTTTCCCCGGTCGGCAGTCAAGACGCCAGTACTACAATCAAAATTTGACTTAGTGGCTGCCAACAACACTGTCATTCATACTTTTGGACCCATTCAGCTACAGCTAAACTTAGGTCTACGAAGGAACTACACCTGGAAATTCACGATAGCTGACGTGTCGCGAGCGATAATAGGGGTAGACTTCCTTAGCTTCTACAACCTACTAGTTGACTGTCGAAACCAGCGCTTAATAGACAATGTAACGTTACTATCAGTGTCTGGAATACATTGCACGTCAACAGACGACATAGCATCAGTGAAGGCTGTAGTAGGAGACACAGAATACCACCAAATTCTGCGCGAATACCCCGAAATAACACGGCCGCCAGGAACTCACCTACCGGGTAAGCATAGCACTATGCATCACATTAGGACGACGCCTGGACCACCTGTATCTTGCAAACCCCGACGTCTGGATCCCACTCGTACCTTGGTGGCTAAGAAGGAGTTCGAAGACATGCTGGCGAGCGGTGTAGCCAGACGGTCGGAGAGTGCATGGTCAGCACCTCTTCACCTAGTAAGGAAAAAAGACGACGGATGGAGACCATGTGGTGATTATAGGGCACTCAACGCCAGAACAATACCAGACAGGTACCCCATCCGCCATATACATGATTTTTCACACCAGCTGACAGGGTGCGCAGTTTTCTCTACGATAGATCTAGTTAAGGCATATAACCAAATTGCTATCAACCCTGATGACATCCCAAAGACCGCTATAACAACACCGTTTGGTCTCTATGAATTCATGTACATGACCTTTGGATTGCGAAACGCTGCACAGACCTTCCAGCGATTTATCGACGAAGTGCTGCTTGGGCTAGAATTTTGCTATGGGTACATCGACGATATATTAGTATACTCGAAAACTCCCGAACAGCACAAGCAACATTTACGAATACTGTTCGAGCGGCTGAGAGACTATGGTATAGTAGTGAACACAACAAAGTGCAATATTGGACGCACAGAGGTAACCTTTCTGGGATACTGTGTGTCAGCAGCAGGTACGAAGCCTCTAAAATCAAAAATACAGGCCATCCAGGATTACCCAGCACCCAAGACAGTCAAGGAGCTACGACGATTCTTAGGAATGGTAAACTTTTACCACCGCTTTATACCTCAAGCAGCTAAGACTCAAGCGCCGTTAAATGCTGTCCTCGCTGGCCCCAAAATTAAAGGAAGCCATCCTGTGGTCATGACTCCAGAGCTACTAAAGGCTTTTGAAGAAACCAAAACTTCACTTTGCAACACAGCTCTACTGGCTCATCCAGATCCATCAGCTGAGTTGGCAATTGTGACCGATGCATCAGACACCGCCATAGGCGCCGTGTTACAACAGCGAAACGGTAACGACTACCAACCCTTAGCCTTTTATTCTCATAAGCTCAGTCCCGCACAGAAGAAGTACAGTCCGTACGAGCGCGAATTATTAGCGGCGTACGAGGCTGTGAAATACTTTCGCCATATGATAGAAGCCAGAGTCTTTGCCATATTTACAGATCACAAACCATTGGTGTACGCATTCAAGGCAAACAGGGAAAACTTACCACCAAGGCAATTCCGGTACCTCGATTATATCGGACAATTTACAACCGACATCAGGTATTTGCCAGGCAGAGAGAACGTGGTCGCTGATGCCTTGTCACGGGTGGAAGAAGTGTCACCAGCAATCAACTACGAAGACCTTGCAAGATTTCAGAGCAAAGATTCAGAACTGCAAGGCCTCATCCAAAACGGCTCATCCCTCAAGCTGGAGAAGGTTACCACTCTGAACTGTAACAAGCACATATTTTGTGACACTTCCACGACAAACCCTCGCCCATATGTGACACCACAGCTGAGGAAGCAAGCCTTCAATTCTCTACACAACTTACACCACCCAGGATGTTCTGCTACAGTGCGACTGGTAACTCAAAATTTTGTATGGCCTGGGATTCGCAAAAACTGTAGAGAGTGGGCTAGACAATGTTTGCAATGTCAAACTAGCAAAATTACCCGCCATACCACATCACCTCTTTCCACATTCCCAACTACATCCTCAAGATTCACCCATATCCACCTCGACATAATAGGGCCCCTAACCCCTTCTTATGATTTCAGGTACTGCCTCACCGTCATCGATCGATTTACTCGGTGGCCTGAGGCGTACCCATTAAAGGAGATCACCGCTGAGGCCTGCGCTGCTGCCTTGGTGTCTGGCTGGATAGCTAGATTTGGCTGTCCCGCACGTGTGACTACGGACCAGGGTCGCCAGTTCGAGAGCCACCTGTTCCGGGCCCTCACTACCCTGGTTGGTGCGCGCCATCTTCGCACCACTGCCTACCACCCTGCAGCAAATGGCATCGTTGAGCGACTACATCGTCAGCTCAAGGCAGCCATTATGTGCCACTCCTCGTCACAGTGGACAGAAGCCCTACCACTAGTACTACTCGGCATGCGGAGTTCTTGGAAGCAAGACATCCAAGCTACGCCTGCGGATCTGGTATATGGAGAATCAATACGATTACCAGGCCAATTCCTATCTCCCACAGAGCAGTTCACCACAGGAGATGTCACACAGTATGCCACGCGTCTCCGAGCTCACATGGCCAAACTCACTCCGAGGCCTACATCGTGGCACACGACTTCTCCTTTCTTCATTCCACGAGACCTCCATACGACTTCACACGTCTTCCTTCGCCGTGACCACGTCCGAGGTTCACTGGAGCCACCTTATGCTGGACCATACAAGGTCCTAGAAAGGAAGCCAAAGTACTTCACGATAGAGGTAAAAGGAAAAAAAAGTAACGTTTCTGTTGACAGACTCAAACCAGCCTTTATGATGAAGGAGGAAGAGACGAAGCCAGAGGTAGCACCAACACCTATAGTCGTTACCACCTCTGAAACGGCGGACGAAGAAAAGAGAACCAGAAGCGGGCGGCGCGTGAGATTCCCAGACTATTATCGACCGTAGCAACGGTCTGGCAGGGGGGAATTGTGGCGCGATTAATTTTACTACGATCGCCACCTTTGATTTCGGAGCGAAACCGCTCCGCTTATGAACCTTGTCCCACACTCAGAAATCATACGATGTTCTTGTTTGTCATCGAGTGCGAGCGCACTGCCGCTTACACGCGCCGCACCCATCCACTGCGCGCGTGATAATTGTACCGGCGACGACGGCGTGCACGCAGGCTACGTGTGAGGGAGCCGAGCAGCGAGCGCAGTCCACCGTTGGCTACCAACCCATCTACTCGCGCCGCGCTTTGCTTTATATAGATTTACTTAGCTATTCATTTTTGTTACTAGTTTAAATTTTTAATTCATTATAATAGTTAGTCATCTTCATCAGTCGTTGTTTATTCATCATCCTCATCCTGCTTAGCTTCGCAAACTTACGCTTGTGCATAGCGCATAGTGCTTATTAGCTTTACCATACGGGTTAAATTCCCGTGTGGAGTTAGTACAGTTATTGTGCACATAACGTACTACAATCCTATTAAAATAAAAGGATAAGCAGACTTGTTCAAATACAATTTTAATTTAGGAATGATAAAAAATACAGCTAGTTATAAAAAACTACCTAGCACGCACTCAGTTTTAAAGTTTATGCACTTAGATGGACAATAATGAGTTTACCACACTGTAAGAACGGGAACAGGCGTCAGGGTAGCAGGTCGATACCGGAGTAACCTTGAAGTTGTGCTCTGAAGCAGTAGAAACGGCGGCAGCGCAGATCTCAGAGTTCATTAGGACAGCTCAGCAGCAAGACAGTGCAGAACTCAGGGCCAGACGTAGGACAGCCCTGCGAGACCAGTAGACGGACAGGCACGTAGTGGGAGTGAGGTACGTGGGAGTAGAAGTCCCAGGAGAAACTTTCGTTGGATCCCCTGGACAGTTTAAGAATCTCACCGCCAAAACCAAGCTGCTCTCTGATACTCCTCCAATCAGATTTCAGAGTAGACTTTTCAGCCGTCCGTCAGCTCGTTTCTCCCAAAGTAGTCTTCTTCTTTCAAATCTTAGTTTTCTTAGTGTGGCTATCATCTCAACTGACAAGTGTAGTCGGCCAGGACATATACATGAGTGCGTAAAGAATTTTATAAATATAATCATTTAATATTACGTTATTAAACAATCGTAATAATTTATAAAATACATTGGCTAAGCATATTGATAAAAATAATTTAAATTATACAAACCAAAAAGAGAAATCATAGAGCTAGACCATAGACTGAGCAGAAAGAGAATTAAAAAACTGACAGTTTGACAATTTGACGCTTGACGTAAATATCACAACATGAAAATTATAATAATATTTTATTTCAGCTATTTCCAAGTTAAAGAATCGTATTTAAATCGATTTGCTGAGTGTAGATATATAAACAAATAAAATGCATGATAAATAGTATTATGAATGGTGAATATGAAGCGTAAGTATAGCATAATATGAAGTTGTGCTCTGAAGCAGTAGAAACGGCGGCAGCGCAGATCTCAGAGTTCATTAGGACAGCTCAGCAGCAAGACAGTGCAGAACTCAGGGCCAGACGTAGGACAGCCCTGCGAGACCAGTAGACGGACAGGCACGTAGTGGGAGTGAGGTACGTGGGAGTAGAAGTCCCAGGAGAAACTTTCGTTGGATCCCCTGGACAGTTTAAGAATCTCACCGCCAAAACCAAGCTGCTCTCTGATACTCCTCCAATCAGATTTCAGAGTAGACTTTTCAGCCGTCCGTCAGCTCGTTTCTCCCAAAGTAGTCTTCTTCTTTCAAATCTTAGTTTTCTTAGTGTGGCTATCATCTCAACTGACAAGTGTAGTCGGCCAGGACATATACATGAGTGCGTAAAGAATTTTATAAATATAATCATTTAATATTACGTTATTAAACAATCGTAATAATTTATAAAATACATTGGCTAAGCATATTGATAAAAATAATTTAAATTATACAAACCAAAAAGAGAAATCATAGAGCTAGACCATAGACTGAGCAGAAAGAGAATTAAAAAACTGACAGTTTGACAATTTGACGCTTGACGTAAATATCACAACATGAAAATTATAATAATATTTTATTTCAGCTATTTCCAAGTTAAAGAATCGTATTTAAATCGATTTGCTGAGTGTAGATATATAAACAAATAAAATGCATGATAAATAGTATTATGAATGGTGAATATGAAGCGTAAGTATAGCATAATACTATAACCGATACAGCGAGAGATTGATCTGCGTCGGTCTCAGCTCCGCGAGGTCATGGTGGCGGAGTGGCGGGAGAGGCTTTTGCGCCCTACTGCCGGCCTCGCTACCATCGAGGCGATCCGACCAGTGCTCGAGGAATGGCTCGAGAGAAGGCACGGCTCCCTGTCGTTTCGGGCGACGCAGGTGTTCTCGGGCCACGGTTGCTTCGGGAAATACCTGTGTCGCATAAACAGGGAGCCGGACGCCCGGTGTCATCACTGCGTCCATTGTCTGGAGGACACGGCGCGGCATACGCTGGCAGAGTGTGTCGCATGGGAGGAGCCGCGCCGTGCCCTCGTGACAGAAGTGGGAGCCGACCTGTCGCTGCCGGCCGTCGCTCGCGCGATGGTTGGGAGCGCAGAGTCGTGGGATGCGGTGATCTCCTTCTGTGAAACGGTCATCTCACAGAAGGAGGCTGCGGAGAGGTTTAGGGAGGTCGAGACCGCTCTCCCCACCCGCAGCAGACGTGTCGGGCGTCGGAGGAGGGTGGACAACGCCCTCTTCCGGCCCCCCTAAACGGGTCCAGAGGGACGGTGGACTTGGGGACGTCCGCCGCCCCGCCGAATAACTGGACCCGAGGCGGTGGCGCGTAGTGTTCCGCGCGCGCCCCTATTGGCGTTGCGGGGGGAGTACACCTCACTCCCCCCGCAAACATGATGTGGCCCGCAGAGGCGGGCCAGCACTAGCCGGGGATCGTGGAAGGCGCACTAGTTCCCATGATCTCCGGTGCAAGTGTGGGAAAGGAACACCGGGGTGGTTTTTAGTCGGTTAGAGTCCGACAGACCCCTCCGCCCGCCCCAGGGCGGAGGACATCCGTGTGGATTTTCCACCTCGGCAACAAAAAAAAAAAAAAAAAAGGTTAGGTTAGGTTAGGTTAGGTTGGGGTGCGTCAGAATTCCTCCACGTGTGCCTAGTGGCTGCTGGTCCCTCTCGATACGTCTGGAGGGAAGAGCAGCTGCTGGGCCGGTGCACCCTGGGCGCGGCAGTATCCTTCCTCGAATAATGAGAAGAAATTCTTATTCCTCGAGGAATGTTACTGTCGTGGCTAATATTCTGGGGAGGGGTCCAACCTGGACCTACGGGGCGTTCTTCCGCGTGTCCCTCTGAACAGCAGAGGGCACAGTGGAGGACGTGACCATGCCGCTGAGGTGCAGGCGCACCAACGTGGCATTCGTTGTCTCTCCTCTAGGAGCATTCTTAGAAGAGACAACTTTCGGCGGGTTCGCTGAGCCGGGTTGGCCGGACAGCGAACGGAGGCATGCCTAATGCCACCGTCGGGGGCTTGGCTTAACCGCCTGGCCCAGAGGAAGGATACCTCTAAGATAAAAAACCACCTAATCCTAAGTTTCGAGGCGTGGCGAGAGGATGAATGGCTGGAGGGTGTCCAGTCATTAGCGCTTCCCCTGTAGGGCACCGGCCGCACCCTACAGTATTAGGCTTACCTAGGTAAAAGGCTCTGCCTAGGTTGATGAATAATTCCTTACTACTCGTGGGAACAAAATGGAAGATTTAAAAAACAAAAAACAAAATAAGATGGTGGAGAAGGCGGACGCAGTGGCAGACTCTGGCGCTGCGTCACAGAGGACGGGAGCAGTGGCTCCAGCAGAACCACAGGTGGTTCTTGAGAGGGTGAATGTGTTGTCGGAGTCCGACAACACAGCATATAGTACAGTGGACGGCGCGTTGTCAAGCGACACCACTATGGTAGAGGTAGGCGGCCAGCGAGGTCCGGGTCGCCTTGGTGCTGAGTTGTCGGGTCGTGCTCCCGAAACACTCGCATCATCGGGACCTCTCAAGCGGCCTCATGAGAACGAGGAGATGTTGCCACCTCGGAAGGTACCTTCCAAGGCGGCGACAAACAGAGGGCGGAGACCAGCCCGAGATGGGAGGGGTAGGTTCCTCCGAGCCGGCACCTCACGTGGTTCACTCTCTGAGGAGAGCGAGTCGGACTGCCGAAGCGTGTCGCCGGCATGCCAAATGGCCGCCAACACGGCTGTAGAGGAGAGTGCGGAGGCGCCTGTCAGCGCTGAGGTTCCGCTCATGGGGCAGAATTCCTCTGCCTCTGCAGAGGAACTTGAAAAACGAGCCCTAATGGACATCGAGGTGGTTTTGGATACCACTCGGAAGTCCAAAAACTTAAAGGGCACAAGTCAGCGGGCCATCAGAGAGGCAGCAGAGCGGGTCAGACTGGCCGTAGAGGGCCTCGCCAGCAGGAGTTCCAGCGAGGAGACCCGACGGCTCCACCTGCTGAACGACCGACTGCGGAAAGAGGTCGATGCCCTCCGTCAGGAGATGGTGGCTCTTCGAGAGGAAGTCGTGGGTCTCCGGGTGCGACCGGAAGGTCCGTCGCAGGCGGAGCCCCAAGATTCTAGGTGTTCCTCTGCTCCTGAGAAGTCCCACCAGCAGGGGCCACCTATGAGCGAGATCCAGGTGCATGCCATCGTATCTCAGATCGGGAAAATGATGGATGCCCGATTTGCGGGCATCGAGGACCGCCTCCTGCAAGCGAGGACCGTTCGTCCGCCACTGGCAGCGGACCGCAGAAATGCCGCTGCTGCTGCTAGTGGCGCTGGTGGCGCAGGCAACAGGCTGTCTTCCGTGGCTCCTCAGGTGCCTCCCCAAGTGCCAGAGACGCAGAGGCAAGCTCCTCCGAGTGGGTCTGTTCCAACGGTCACCACGCGAGCCCCCGATGCAGACCCATCGGCGTCTGCCAGTGAGGGCTGGCAGACCGTGGTAAGGAGGAAGAGGAATGGGAAGAAGAAGAAGAACGAAGGTTCTTCTCCTTCCGTACCTCAAAAGACTGCGGCGGCCCCTGCCACTCAGGGAAACAAGCGGTCCAGGCCCAAAAGGGGCAAGAAGAATGCCAAGCGAGGGCTCCGTGCGCCAAGGTCTGCTGCGGTAGTGCTCACCCTGCAGCCGGAAGCAGTGGAGAGGGGCGTCACGTACGCGGCCGTCCTGACCAAGGCTAGGCAAGCCGTGAACCTGGAGGAGCTTGGCATAACGGATGTCAGGTTCCGACAGGCTTTGACCGGCGCCCGCATGCTGGAGTTCCCAGGGGCCGAGGGCACTGCGGGGGCAGACCGTGTCGCAGAGAAACTGCGAGCTGTTAAGATGGCGCTCCGTGGGTCCCTTTTAATTGAAACACTTTGACTTCTGCTACACTGAATTTATTTAAACTTGCACACAAAAATTACATTAAGTCGGAAAAATTGTGAATTGATTGAATTTGGTTGGTCGACTGCACTGCGCGTGCATGGCGAGCAGTTTTATATAATGTATGAATTCACAAATCAGCAATTTTAAAGTAATGCATTTGGAATTTATTTATAACATCTCCCCCCCTTAAGACGGAGCTTTAAAATACATGAATTAAGCGAAGGATAAAATGCAAGAATTGAATTGCTCCAAATGGAAAAGAAAGGGATTTCACAAATTAAAATTAAATTTAAACATTACAAAATCATTAAAATTATGTCATTAAAGGTAAACATACAGTAAATTTAAACATTACAAAATAATTAAAAATTATGTCACAAATTAAAGGTAAACATGGAGTAAATTTAAACATTACAAAATAATTCAAATTATGTTAATAAAGGTAAACATAGAGTAAATTTAAACATTACAAAATAATTAAAATTATGTCATTAGAGGTAAACATACAGTAAATATAAACATTACAAAATAATTAAATAACACAAATAGGTACAAAACAGGAAAACACATACAAATAAAGGGTGTAAAACAAAGGTAATTAAATTTGAATCGAAAAAATAATTATTAATAGTGGCTAATATAGAGGGTAAAAGGCCATATACAGTCATAATTAACATTATTACATTAACTTATACTATTTATACCTATAACTTAATATAATATCAAATAATTATAGAAATATTATAACTTAATGGGATGAATGAGGACATATGTTTATAAATTATTCGCAGTAGCGGTATTTTTTTTTTAATCAAACAGATGCTAGGTATATAAATAACTGGATTGATGAGAGGTATTTCGATAACAAACACTATTGAAGTCGACTTAAATAAGACTATAATACTGTGAATGTTAGGTAACGATAATGAGACGGGAAAATCTAAATTTCTTTATGTCATTTTAATTTTAGAAAATTCTTGAAATAACTTAAAATTTAAAATAGTGTATAAATTATTGGAAATAGACAAGAATGAACTTTCAATCAGATATATCAGACTGGTTTTATTTCGTTAACGTGGTATTTTATGCGCTTTCTGTTAACACATAGGGTGACGTTAGTTTTTCCGTGTGTTTTCATAATTTTGTAAGGTCCCTTCCAGATTGGGGACAAAGCTTTACGCAGTCTATGATGCTGTTTTAAATATACCATATCTCCAGTTTTGTAATTCTTTGCTTTAGCAGAAACATCATAATACTTTTTTGATTGTTCTTTGCTTTTGTTGATATTTTCCAAAGCTCTTTCTCGCGAGTATTTCATTCTATACTGTAAAGCGCGGATATACTCGTGGTAAGTGACATTATCATAAGATTCAAAACTGCTAGGAATAGATGGCTTATACCCGTATAATAGTTCATAGGGAGTAAATTCAGTAGTACAATGGGGTGTTGTATTATATGATAAAATTGCGGTTGCAAGATAGCAATGCCAGTCGTCGTGATCGTCGTTGACGAAAGATTTTAGGTATTCCTTGAGAGTTGCATGACTACGCTCTAGTGCACCATTTGTTTGAGGATGATAAGGGGTAGAAAATATTTTTTTTACTTTAAGAATTTCAGTCAATTGCCGGAACAACTCGGATGTAAAACATGTACCTTGATCGGTGAGAACCATTTTTGGAAACCCGAATAGAGAAATGAAATGAATTAAGCTACGTGCAACTTCATCTGTTGTTGAAGTAATCATAGGGTATGCACATGAGAATTTAGTAAGGTCGTCTTGGAGAGTTAAAATGTACTTAAATTTCTGAAGACCAGCTTCAGGTAAAGGACCAACAATATCTAATGCTAATCTTTCGAATGGTTTAGTACTTGATGAAGTTATAACCATAGGAGCCTTATTAGAACCACGCAATGGCTTATTCACTTGGCAGAGTTTGCAATCTTTAACAAAACGTTCAATGTCAGATCGCATATTTTTCCAATAATATGACGTTTTAATCCTGTTAAACATTCTTTTGAAACCTGGGTGACCAGCTACGGTAGTTCCATGGTTTTCTTGAAGGATATTTTGAACTTCAGCAGGATTTGGATATCGAATTTGGTTTTTATAAACATGAATTTTAATGTTAGTGCCGTGGAAAATATATGATATCATGTTATATATTTTTAAATAAACTAATTTAGTAAAAGGTTCTGTAAAATCTGAAACAGATAACTCTTCAATTTCCCTTTTTGTAATAATTTGATCCCTTAATTTTAGTAATAAATTGTAAATTGTTTTGTAGGAAGTTTCGTCATAATGATGAACTTTAGTAAATAAGAAATAGAGCATTTTATTGTTTGCATCGACCGACTGTATAGTTTCAAGTTCGCGCTCAGCTGATTGCAACTCAGCGGAATTTTTTATCATTGACAACAGCTGTTTGCAGTGCGGCATAGTGTTATCGAAGTCAAGTGAAACGGGACACGCAATAATTTTTTGTTTCGATAAATGTAAACTTTGATTGTGTTCTTCAATCTTCGTATCATTAGAGATGGTTTTAGTAAGTAGTTTTTTTAGATATTCTTCATAAGTAGTTTTATTTAAGTTAGAATGAACAATTGAATTGACTGGATAACGAGATAAGGCATCTGCATTTGAATTTACTCGACCAGGCTTGTACACAATCTCGTAGTCGTATTCTTCTAATTTTAGTCGCCATCTTAATAAACGTCCACCTGGATCTTTTGCATTAAATAACCATGTCAAAGGTCGATGATCTGTTACGATTTTGAACTTATAACCGTAGAGATAGGGTCGGAATGTGTTAACAGCGAAAAGAATAGCAAGGAGCTCTTTTTCAGTTGTTGAATAGTTCCCTTCTTGTTTATTTAAAGTCCGAGAAGCATATGAAATGGGCTTGTCTTTGCCAATCTCGCCTTGGGATAAAACTGCTCCGACGGCATAATTGGAGGAATCCGTCGTAACTATAAAAGGCTGTGAAAAATCTGGATACTGTAACAAGGGAGCGGAGATGAGCTTTTGTTTAAGTGTGTTGAAAGCTTGCTCTTGTTCGTGAGACCAGTGGAAGCTAACATCTTTTTTTAATAAAGATGTCAGAGGCTTTGTAATATGAGAGAAATTCTCAATAAAACGACGATAATAACCCGTTAAGCCAAGAAAAGATTTTACATCTTTAGGGGTTTTCAGTGTAGGGAATTGAGAGATAGCCTTCACTTTATCTGGATTTGGCGAAACACCGCTATCTGTGATAACATGTCCTAGGTAAGCAACTTCTCGTCGCAAAAATTCGCATTTATCGGGTTGTAATTTTAAGTTTGCCTCTCTGAGTTTGGAGAATACAGCTTCAAGCTTCTGAATATGAGATTCAAGGTCATGGGAGTAGACGATACAATCATCTAAATATATATAACAGTGGAGACCTTGTAATCCTGAAAGGACTAGATTCATCATTCTCTGAAATGTAGAGGGGGCATTTTTTAGTCCGAAAGGCATTCTCGTAAATTCAAATTGACCTGAAATGCTATTAGTTGTAACACTGAATGCAGTTTTTTCAGTGTCTTTTGAGTCCAACAATAATTGATGAAACCCTGATGCTAGATCCAGTGTGCTGAAATATTTTGAGTGACCTAACTGGTCTAATATGTCAGTAATGAGAGGGAGAGGGTAAATCTCTGAAACAGTGACATCGTTCAGACGTCTATAGTCTATGACAATTCGCCATTTTTGTTTACCGGAAGCATCAAGTTTTTTCGGGACTACCCATACAGGTGCATTCCAAGGGGAAGTTGAAGGGCGAATAATATTCTGATCAAGCATTTTCTTGATTTGCTTCTCAACTTCGTCTTTATGTACTTCAGGGAAACGATACGACTTAACGTGAATAGGGGCTGCATCCTTAGTATTAATAGAATGCTTGATCACATTGGTATAAGTTAAAAATTCACCATCGAGATGAAATATGTCTGTATATTTAGAAAGACAGTTAATCAAAGCTTTCTTTTCTTGCGGATTTAAATGGGAGCACCTAATCTGCTCAATAACTTTTTGAGACCGGTCAATAACTAAGGAATCTAATTGATGAATGAATTCCTGTTGAGTATCATCTAATTTGGAAGGTGGGAATTTAAATGGAGTTACTTGAACTTGAAAATTATCAATTTCAACTTCAGTTTCGGTGGTGTTAAGAACGGAAACGTTAACTCTGTTATTTGACTTTAAGTGAACTATGCAGTTTGCTAAGAATACACCTTCACTTATTTTATGATCTAGTATCAAAGCTTCTTTTAGATCGGTAATCTCTGATAAATTGGAAACCGGACACTCAATGACCATTTCTGACCGCGGAGGTATGACATATGATGGCTTACTACAACAAATAGGTATTTCGTAACCCTCTAATCTAAGGGTGTTGGTTGAATATTGAATATCTATTTTAAAATGTTGTATAAAATCACTACCAATAATACCATCGTAGTGTAAGTTGATCGTGTCGTCAATCGCGTGAAACAAATAGTCAAATATTATTTTACTTTTTGACGAAACGCGATAATTAAAATGGACTTTAATAGACCCCAAAGATTCACAGTAGGAATCGTTATCACTTAGACCTTTGAGTTTTATAATTACAGGATCAAGAACTGGTTTATTATGCAAACTGGAGTGTTTGACAATAGAAATTGTAGAACCAGTGTCGATCAAAAAGCACAACGGTTTATCGTTATAGCTTGTTTTTAAATAAACGTGAGGTAAAGAAACTCTGTCATTAATGTAGTTTATAGTAAATGTTTTCTCACGTAAAGAATCCCTAGAAGAAAGATGCGATTTTTCGAGAGATGAGGGACTGTTTTTAAAATCTGAATTAGGACACTTGGAAGTCTCTTTATGTGCACTAACCTGTGTTTGAGAAAAATTAGGAACACAGTTTGAAGGACTTTTATTACCTTTAGTTGCACTAACCTGTGTTTGAGAAAATTTAGGAACACAGTTTGAAGGACTTTTAATACCTTTAGTAGCACTAACCTGTGTTTGAGAAAATTTAGGAACACAGTTTGAAGGACTTTTAATACCTTTGGTAGCACTAACCTGTGTTTGGGAAAACTTAGGAACACAGGATTGAATAAAAACGTCTTTTGTGTCATTTAAATTGTTAACATTAGGTTTCGGCAGACACGGAACCGAAACCCTGTTCAGTTTAAAGTATCATTTTCATTAGAAGTGTCGACATGATGCACATTAGAGCGATTATTGCTCGACACGTTATTTGAACTCGGTGCAGTTGCACTTGATAGTGTAGAGTTACGTGGATCGGTCCGCAAATTGTTATTGTTTTTCGCTTTAAGTTTGCGACATTCGCTTATTAAATGACCACGTTTTTTACAATAAGCACAAAATTTATTTGGATCAAAATTAGAATTAAAATATTGATTAGTATTAGAATTATCGTGTTCGTTATTATTTTCTGTGTTTACATGATAGAAATTAGGAGAAGAGCGCTTATTTTTATTTTTATAACACTCTGAAGCGACATGGCCGCTCATATTACATGTTGTGCATTGTTTATTAGAACGAGTTGAAAGTTTTGATAAATTAAATATTTTTTCTTCTTCAATGGCATTTGTTATCGCTTCTGATAAAGTCTTAGGATTCCTGCACCGTACAATATGGGAAAAATTAGAGTTCAGCCCTAACAAGAACGTATTGAGAGCCAAATCTTCCATTGCGGCTATACGACCTATAAGTTCTTTATCATTTTCGCAGCTATAATGGATGTCAGCTTGTAGTCGTGTTAAACATGATTCAATGCGGATAGAAAATTGCGTCACGTCTTCGGAAGGCAACTGTTTGCATTGTTGTAAATCGACTAATAAGTGAGTGGAGTGCTTTTTCTCTCCAAAAGTGGTTCTTAGAAATTGTTTAATATCTGACCAACTATTAAATTGTTTTAAACAACAAGCTAATTGGGCTTTGCCTTCCAACTGCGAGATGATATATTTACATAAGACCTTCTGCTGTTCTGTAGTTGCTAGACTAATTGCATTTTCGCAGTTTGTTAAAAACGCGGGCAATGACTCACGGTCCCCATTAAAGGGTTTGATGAATTTTGTGAGGAAAGAGAGGGTAATTTTGTCTGCCATTTTAATTGCTTTTAGTTTTGGTGTTGGAATGTCCTCTGAAGAATCTGAATCAGATGAAGATGCAATTTCTTCGGAATTCTCCTTTTTTAGAGGCATTAAAATGCTGATGATATAATTATCGTAATAGAGCACTACAGAACATCAGACACACATAAATATGCAAAAAATTATAAATACAAAATTGTGTAAAATAACTTGAACTTAAAAGGTGTAAAATAGGACAAATCTAATTTAAAGAGAGTCCTAGGAAAATTAAGTTATCTTGAAAATTTGGGAAAATTCACTTAAAAAAAAAAGACTTGAGATCACTTTCACTAGATAAAAAGATAGGAAAACTCACAGTAATAATGATATGGCAGCAGTACACGCGAACATTCTGGAACGATGACGTCACACACACGTAGTGTGGCGAGACACGGCGCGCGACGCGACGTGGCGACCTGGCGATTCAGCGAATCGTATAAACGGGTCGTCGACACGACACGTTGCGTTCTGCTTGCACGTGGTGCGACCACGTAGCTGATGATGGATGATGTGCAGTTGAAGGTCTTCAGCGAGACCTCGACGGAGGGTCCTTTTGTGATGCGAGCTCGCACTCGAAAGTGGAGACTGACCGTTGACCACAAGGCAGCAGGAGATTTTCCGGGGTGATGCGGGCTCACGCTCTATAGCGGAGGCTGATCGTCGATCACGGGCAGCAGGAGGTGTTCCGGTGTGATGCGGGCTCACGCACAATAGCGGAGGCTGATCGTCGATCACGGGTAGCAGGAGGTGTTTCGGGGTGATGCGGGCTCACGCTCAATAGCGGAGGCTGATCGTCGATCACGTGGATGCAGTAGCGCGGGCTTAGGCTTTTGAGGAACCCAAGGCTTATCGTCGACCACTTACCGAAGGACTACTAGGCCACGGAGCCAACAATTATTAGGTTGCAGACGAGTGGCAACGAATTGACGACGTCTACACCTTTGGATCCCAGTACTCGATGATTTTCCTGAGAACCTTTCCACTTCTGACACCAGTTTGTTAGGATGGCGCTCCGTGGGTCCCTTTTAATTGAAACACTTTGACTTCTGCTACACTGAATTTATTTAAACTTGCACACAAAAATTACATTAAGTCGGAAAAATTGTGAATTGATTGAATTTGGTTGGTCGACTGCACTGCGCGTGCATGGCGAGCAGTTTTATATAATGTATGAATTCACAAATCAGCAATTTTAAAGTAATGCATTTGGAATTTATTTATAACAGAGCGATCTTCGCAGAGGAGGTCAGGGTCTCCAGGCCCATGAAGTGCGCTGAACTGCGCATCTCAGGCCTTGACGACTCTGTGACTGGGCAGGACGTGCAGGACGCGATCGCACGTAAGACTGGCTGATCTCCGGATGCAGTCCGAGTCGGCCCAATCCGACCTGGCCCGGGAGGTGCCAGCTCTGTCTGGACCCAGTGCCCGGTCGCAGTGGCTAAGCACCTGGCCGACGCCGGCCGGCTCTTGGTGGGTTGGAGCTCTGCCAGGGTCGTGGTTCTCGACGCTCGGCCCATGAGGTGCTACATGTGCTGGGGATTGGGTCATGTATGCCGGAAGTGCAACTCAGGTGTCGACCTAAGCAAGCACTGCTTCCGCTGTGGTGAGCCGGGGCATCTGGCATCCACGTGTTCTGCTGACCCGCACTGCTTACTATGCGCGGCAGCGGGACAACCGGCCAACCACGCCGTCGGCAGAAAGGACTGTAAGCCACCAGTCCGATCTATCAGAGACTCGACCACTTCCGGCGCAGTGCGATTGGAAGAGCCGTCGCAGGGGGCGATAATGGTTACGGACTAATTATGGACCTGGTCCGTAAACATTCTCTCCTCCAGGCGAACTTGAACCACTGTGCCGGTGCGCAGGACTTGGTTTTACAGACCATGGCAGAGCGCTCGATTGGTGTGGCCGTAGTGTCGGAGCCGTATTTCATCCCAGTTCGCCCTGACTGGGTAGGTGACATAGACGGCTCTGTCACAATTATCAGCTCCTCGGCACCACTTTCCATTAGAGAGAGGAGTCGAGGATTGTTGCGGCCACCTGGGGGGACATAATTCTCTTCGGAGTTTATTTCTCCCCGAACAGGAGCCTAGCGGAGTTTGAGGACTTCCTGGACCGCCTCGGGACCACGGTTGGACGAATGATGCCGTCCCACGTCATCGTAATGGGGGACTTCAACGCGAAATCCATCGCGTGGTGGTCCCCCGGGACAGATGTCAGGGGGGCGGCGGTCGAGGAATGGGCGACAGCTGCGGGCCTCTGTCTTTTAAACAGGGGCTCCGTTAACACGTGCGTTCGGCAGCATGGGGGGTCAATAGTGGACCTCTCGTTCGCTACCCCTGCTGTCGCCGCACGGGTTCAGGGTTGGCGGGTTCTAGAGAGTGTGGAGACGCTATCGGATCACCTGTACATCTGTATGGATGTCTCCACCTCCTCGGGCCCAGCAGTGTCTCCACGACCTGACGCTCGGCAGTTCCCGCGGTGGGCGTTGAAGCGACTTGACGGGGATCTCTTAGAGGAAGCAGCCATTGTAGAGGCTTGGATGTCCTCACTGCCTGCTGCAGAGGGAGTCGATGTCGCGGCTGACTGCTTTCGCCGCGCCATGACGGCTGTGTGCGATGCAGCCATGCCTCGCTCCCGAAGACAACCTCCAAAGCGGGCGGTCTACTGGTGGTCCCAGGAGATAGCAGACCTCCGCGCGGCATGTATAATTGCCCGGAGGACCTACTCACAGGTGCGCAGGTTGCGCCGCCGCGATGAAGAGCTGGAGACTCTTCAGTCCCAACTGCATGAGGCATACCGTAATGCCCGGGGGGCTCTGCAGTTGGTGATGTGTCGAGGGAAAGAGCAGTCGAGAGCTGAGGCACTGGAGGATCTGAACCGGGATCCCTGGGGGCGTCCGTACCGTGCGGCGCGGAAGAAACTTCGCGCCCAAGGCCCCCCACTGACGGAAACCCTCCAGCCTCAGTTCCTCGTCAGGGTCGTGGAGACACTCTTCCCGGATCGAGCGGATCACCCTTCCCCGACCATGGCCGATGCAGAGGCTGAACAAGATGCGGAAATGGAGACTCCCCCAATTGCCGACGCGGAGATGGAGGCAGCAATTCTGCGGGCGCGGTCCAAGAGGACTGCCCCCGGACCGGACGGAGTGCCTGCAAGGGCGCTGGGCCTGGCTCTGGAGGCGGCCCTGGAAGACAGGCTTAGGGAGCTGTTTGACGCTTGTCTGACGTCGAGACGGTTCCTTAAGGCCTGGAAGGAGGGTCGACTGGTGCTGCTGCAGAAGGTGGGGCGCCCGCTGGAGTCTCCATCAGCGTATAGGCCAATTGTCTTGCTGGACGAGGCGGGGAAGATGCTAGAGAAGATTCTCGCTACCCGCATCGTCCGGCACTTAGAGGCAGTTGGCCCGAACTTGTCGGACGCCCAGTTCGGTTTCCGGGCAGGGCGTTCGACAGTGGACGCCATCTTGCGACTCAAGGCCGAGGCGAAGGATGCAGTTGCTCAGGGTGGGGTGTTGTTGGCGGTGTCCTTAGACATCGCCAACGCGTTCAACACCCTGCCATTCAGCTGCATCGAGGAGGCGCTCCGCTACCATCAGGTGCCCGTCTACCTGAGGCAGCTGGTAGCAGACTACCTGCAGGGTCGGTTTGTCTGCTACGAGGGACGCGACGGCCAAGTTGTGCGCAGGGCCATCACGTGCGGTGTTCCACAGGGGTCGGTCTTGGGTCCACTCGTGTGGAACATTGGCTACGACTGGGCCTTGCGCTGTTTGCTCTCCCCGGGGCAGGGCGTCATTTGCTACGCTGATGACACTCTCGTTACGGCCCGGGGAGGGAGCTACGAAGAAGCGGCACGCTCGGCCGTCGAGGGCACGTCCCTTGTCGTGGGACGAATCGAGGCACTCGGCCTCAAGGTTGCGCTCGAGAAGACGGAGGCCCTGGTATTTCATGCGCCCCGACGTCGGCCACCGGCTGGCGCACACCTCACTATTGGTGGTGCGACAATAGCAGTGCGGGCAAGCATGAAATACTTGGGCCTGGTCCTAGACCGGAGATGGAACTTCGGCGAGCACTTCGCTCAGCTTGCGCCGAAGTTGATCGGCACGGCGTCCGCCCTCAGCCGGCTGTTGCCGAACCTGGGTGGACCGAACGTCGTTTGCCGACGGCTTTACACGGGGGTGATCCGCTCGATGGCGCTCTACGGGGCTCCGGTGTGGGCGGAGTCCCTGTCTGCCCAAAATAAGGCTCTTCTGCGAAGACCGCAAAGAGTCATGGCAGTCAGGGTCATACGCGGATACCGCACCGTATCTTCGGAAGCGGCGTGCGCCCTTGCGGGCACGCCCCCGTGGGATCTAGAGGCGCAGGTGCTCGCCGAGGTCTATTGGCGTAGCGCAGACCTGCAGGCGGAGAGTGGCAGACGCCCGCTGCCTGAGTTGGTCACAAGGTGGCGTAGGGAGGCCCAAGCCCAAACCCTGCAGATTTGGAGGGTGAGGCTGGAGACGCCTAGTGCAGGACACTGGACAGTGGGGGCTATCCAGCCGATCCTGGAGGAATGGGTGCGGAGGCGACACGGGACGTTGTCCTTCCGTCTGGTGCAGGTGTTGTCAGGGCATGGCTGCTTTGGCAAATACCTGCACAAAGTGGCTAGACGGGAGGCAACTCCCGTGTGTCACCAGTGCGGCTGCACCGAGGATACGGCGCTTCACACCCTCGAGCATTGTCCTGCTTGGGTGGTGCAGCGCCGTGCTCTCGTAGCAGCAATCGGAGCAGACCTCTCCTTGCCGGCCGTGGCTAAGGCCATGGTCGACAGCAGGGGGGCATGGGAGGCGGTGGCGACCTTTTGCGAGGATGTCGTCTCGCAGAAGGAGGCGGCGGAGCGCGTCAGGGAGGAAGACTCCCTCGCTGACGCGATTCGTCGCAGGAGGACAGGGCGGCGGAGGAGGCGCCATGGCGACCTGATGCCGCCCTAGGAGGTGCCAGCGGGCGATAGATCGGGGAGTCTATCGTCATCGCTTTGCACGGCCCTCACGAGTGGAGGCGATGTCTCAGGTGAGCCCGGACATCGCCAAAGGAGTTTGGTGCCCGGAGACGGGCAGCGCTGGATGGGTCGCGAACGTCATGCGTAGCAGTTCTCGCGGCCCGTCCGCTAAGGCGACAGTAGGCTCACGGCGGTGTTTTTTAGTGGGTGCAAGCCCCACATAACCAAACCGTCTCCCCGGACGGTGCGGTATGCGTTAGGCATTTTTCACCGCAAAAAAAAAAAAAAAAAAAAAAAAAAAAGGTTAGGTTAGGTTCCACGCCGCACTGCGCGGTGTGTGCCGCCAGTGGCTGCCCGGCAGGCCACGTTATGAAGGGGAGGAACTGCAATCCTCCCCCAAAGCGGGGCAAAGCGCAGGCGCCGACCAAGCCTACTGCTGCCGCTAGCACCGTCGTTCCTGCGGCGACTGCGGAGGGAAGTGCCATGTCCGACTAATGGATAGGATCGAACATCGCATACTTCAGGCGAACACAAACCACTGCAGGGCAGCCCAGGATCTGCTGATGCAGACCATGGCTGAGTGGTTGGTGGACTTGGCGGTGGTTGCCGAGCCTTACTCGGTCCCTGGCCGTTGGCTGGGTGACAGGGACGGCTTGGTGGCGTTGGTGTCGCGGTCTTCCACAGACTCCCCTCCCCTCTCGCTCTTAGAGAGGGGACCGGGATACGGGGCCGCCGCGTGGGGAGACATGGCCCTGGTGGGGGTCTACTTCTCCCCAAACCGCCCCAGCTACGCCCCTATGGTCCCCCACTGACGGAGACACTGGAACCTGCGTTGCTGGATGGGGTAGTCCGGTCCCTGTTTCCGCACAGGACCGACTTCACCCCGCCAACGATGGATCCCCCACAAGGGGCGGTTTCGCCAGAGGAAGAGGTCCCCCCGGTGACGGCGGCGGAGTTCTATGCGGGGGTTCTCAACCTCCGCGCGAAGAAGACGGCCCCCGGACCGGACGGTGTCCCCGCACGGGTGGTGGCAATCGCCGCCTCCGAAATGGAGGACAGGTTTCGGGACCTCTTCAGCGCGTGCTTTACGACTGGGAGGTTCCCCAAACTGTGGAAGGAGGGGCAGCTATGCCTCCTCCGAAAGGAGGGACGCCCGGTGGACTCCCCCTCGGCATACCGGCCCATCGTCCTGCTTGATGAGGTCGGTAAATTGTTCGAGGGGATTGTC
Organism: Xestia xanthographa; assembly: GCA_905147715.2. Classification (NCBI taxonomy): domain Eukaryota; kingdom Metazoa; phylum Arthropoda; class Insecta; order Lepidoptera; family Noctuidae; genus Xestia; species Xestia xanthographa. The sequence goes on from LR990663.1 coordinate 29,267,294, forward strand.
GCCTCCAGGCTTGATAGCCATTTGCGGAGGGTAGGGCCGGACCTGTCGGACGCCCAATTCGGCTTCCGTCGAGAGCGTTCAACAATCGATGCGCTGGCCCTACTCAAGGGCCAGTTGAAGGAGGCGGTGGAGGCGGGGGACGGAGTGCTGGCGGTGTCATTCGACATTGCCAATGCATTCAACTCCGTGCCCCACTCGACGATATTGGAAGCGCTCCGGTATCACCGAGTGCCCCAGTACCTGCGGAACCTCCTGGCCAGCTACTTGGAAGACCGAGAAGTCCTCCTCGTGGACAAGACGGCCACGGTAAGGCGGTACGGCGCAGAGTCCGGTGTTCCACAGGGGTCGGTGCTGGGGCCCCCCCTGTGGAACATTGGGTTCGACTGGCTCCTGCGGGGAGCCCTCCTCCAGGGCACAAGTGTCATCTGCTACGCGGACGACACTCTCCTCACTGCCCGGGGGAGGAACTTTGGGGACGCGGCCTGTCTGGCCTCGGCTGGCGGATCCTTGGTTGCAGAGAGGATCCGCCGCCTGGGATTGAAGGTGGCGCTGCACAAGACCGAGGCCGTATTCTTTCGCGGGCCTCGGCAGCGCTGCCCTCCCGACGCCCACATTGTCGTAGAGGGCGTCAGAATAACGGTCCAGCCCCAGATGAAGTATCTGGGCCTGGTGCTGGACGACAGGTGGCGCTTCGGTCCACATTTCAGCGGGCTGTCGACGCGCCTGTTGAAAGCCGCGGACGCCCTCTCATGGCTCCTCCCAAACCTGGGGGGGCCCAAGGCGAAATGCCGGCGCCTGTATGCTGGCATCCTAAGGAGCATGGCCCTATACGGAGCCCCCATCTGGGCGGACTCCCTTCACAGGAGGGTGAATGCGACCGCCATCCGCAGGCCCCAAAGGGCCATTGCACTGCGGGTGGCGAGAGCCTACCGCTCGGTGGGCTTCTCGGCGGCATGCGCTCTGGCTGGCACCCCTCCTTAGGAGTTGGAGGCTTGGGTGCTCGCCAGAGTGTACGAGTGGAAGGCACACCGGAAGGCGCTCGGAGAGTGTCCCGTCGCTGAAGAGCGGGAGGCCGTGCGGCGAGAGGCGAAGGACGCCATCGTCCTCCACTGGACGGAGGACCTCGCCAACGCCGCCTTTGGCCGCCGGACGTTGGACGCGCTCGGTCCGGTCCTGCGGAGCTGGCTCGAGCGGTCCCACGGTTTCCTCTCGTTCCGTCTGGTGCAGGTGTTGTCCGGGCATGGCTGTTTCGGATCGCACCTGCACCGGATCGGGAGGGAGGAGACCCCGGCGTGCCACGACTGCGGCGTGGCGGAGGACACGGCGCAGCACACCCTCGAGGTGTGCCCGGCTTGGTCCGAGCTGCGCCGCGGTCTGACCGCGGTGGTCGGACCGGACCTCTCGCTTCCCGGCGTGGTCAACGCCATGCTGGGGAGTGAGGAGGCCTGGGCAGCGGTCGCCTCCTTTTGCGAGGACGTAATCTCGCAAAAGGAGGAGGCGGAACGCGCGCGGGAGGACGATCCTCTCGCTGCGCCGCTCCGCAGACGAAGAAGGGGGAGAAGGCGCCGTCCTCTCCCTCCTCAGTGTGGCGACGGGCGGGCGACAGGCACGGGGGTGCCTTAGCCCGCATTGCACCCGTCACCACCTTCGTCGGTCATTCCCGGGCCCGTCCCCCTCCCCACGGGGAGAGTGTGAGGGGTCCGCCATGAAGGGCAATCGTCGGCGGAGGACTGGACGTAAAGGCTGTGCCGGTTTCCCAGTCCCCCGCCACTAAGGCGAAGCGGGAATGTCGCTGGGTCGTTTTAGTGGGTATACCGGGTTAGACCGGGGAGTCCCACATAACCCCCCCATCCCCCGATGGGAGGGTCTGCGTAATGCATTTTTTCCCAGCGCAAACAAAAAAAAAAAAAAAAAAAAAAAGGTTAGGTTAGGTTGGGGTGCGTCAGAATTCCTCCACGTGTGCCTAGTGGCTGCTGGTCCCTCTCGATACGTCTGGAGGGAAGAGCAGCTGCTGGGTCGGTGCACCCTGGGCGCGGCAGTATCCTTCCTCGAGGCATGAGAAGAAATTCTCATTCTTCGGGGAATGTTACTGTCGTGGCTAATATTCTGGGGAGGTGTCACATCGTTCGTCGTGCGATTACTCACGGAGCGGGTTTATTGTGCGAGGTGCGATGTGTATCAGGGGTCGGGAATATTGTCATGTGCCGTGCGATGGCTCACGGAGCGGGCTCATCGGACGGTACGTGACTAGGATTCACTCCTCGAAGTTCTCGGGGAGTGAATCGGGGAGGGGTAAAAACGTCGTGTGCCGTGTGATGGCTTACGGAGCGGGCTCATCAGACGGTACGTGATAAGAGATTCACTCCTCGAAGTTCTCGGGGAGTGAATCGGGGAGGGGTAAAAACGTCGTGTGCCGTGTGATGGCTTACGGAGCGGGCTCATCAGACGGTACGTGATAAGAGATTCACTCCTCGAAGTTCTCGGGGACTGAATCGGGGAGGGGTAAAAACGTCGTGTGCCGTGTGATGGCTTACGGAGCGGGCTCATCGGACGGTACGTGATAAGAGATTCACTCCTCGAAGTTCTCGGGGAGTGAATCAGGGTTGGGGATCCTCCTTCATCTTGGATCACGGCGTTCATCGCCCTCTGGTACGCGTCTGACCATCAGACGTGACTGTGAGCGTGATGAATCGTCGTGATAAGGGATCAAGGGGGAGGGGGGGAATATATATAATTTTATGTGTATGTATGTATATTATATTTGATATATTTATATGTAAATATATTATGTTTATATACTTATGATGAGGTGGGGAGACAGGGACCACACCCTTAAAAGGAAAAACAAAAAATGAAAAAGACGATTTGTAAAAAACTACCCCAGGGCGGTACCAGCTGCTCAGCAGCTGGAGAATCCGCCACGATCCCTCCGGGATCGTCATGCCCCTCGTATTCTGGGGGGGGCAGCAATCGTTTTCCGCTTGCCAATGGCAACGAGAGCCGAGGAGGCTCAAGATCACGGTCTTTCGAAGACCTGATCTCGTTTAAACCACCCGACCGCAGTGTTGGACTCCGGCGCTGCGTCACTAAGGATGGGAGCAGAGGCTCCAGCAGAGCCGCGCGTGGTTCTGGAGAGGGTATGCATGTCCGAGTCAGAGGACACACCGCAAGCGGTTGCCACTTCCTCCTAGTTTTGGGGGAAGCGTTCGCGCCATTCGGACGCGGGTTCGGCGGTTCTGTCCTCCAGTGAGGAGAACCTACCGGCCCCCAAGATGCCCACAGGCAAGAGAGGCAGAGGTCGCGGGACGAATAGTCCGGCAGCGTCACGCGAACCCCGGGGCCGCTTCCTAAAGCAGCGCCCCGATACGCCGACGGTCAGTGATTCGGATCGCGTCTCGCCCGCGGTCTCAGTCGACGTCCTTGGAGGGGTCACCGTCGCTCTTGTGGGCACAAAGGCGGAGGCCAACGCCGCGAAACGTGCTCAGAATAGAGCGGTCGCGGCCGATGAGGTGGCCGAAATGGCCCGACAGGCCCGAGAGCGGCGGTCTGCCCAGGCGGTCAGTGGGGAGAGCCTGACAGCAGAGGCTCTCAGTCGCCAAGCGATGGACGGCGTGGACATTGTCCTGAAGGTTGCCACCAAATCCGGCAACCTGAAGGGCTCATTCACGCGCGCCCTCAAAGAGGCGGCAGAGGGGATCAGGGAGGCGGTTCAGGTTCTACATGACCACACGACCTCGGAGGAGACGGCGAGGTTGTGGACGGAGAACAGCCGTCTCCGAGCCGAGCTGGAGGACCTCAAGCGGCAGTTTACCGCTTTGCGAAATGTCGGGCAGCAGCAGGCGGCTCCCTCGTCGGCCCCTGCACATGCGGCGCCACCAACTCAAAGTTTGTCGGACTACGACGTAGAGAGGGTGGCGAGAATCTGCATGGTGCAGTGTGGGGGCATGGTGAGTGCCCGCCTGGAGGCAATCGAGTCTCGACTGCCCCCAGCTGAGATCCTCCGGCCCCCGCTTGCGGCGGATAGGCGGAGGATAGAAGAGGCTGCGAGGACAAAGTCCACGCAGATCACGCAAAAACCTCCAGAGGGGGGCAAAAAGCCCGCGGCGGGTTCGGGGACGCCCGAACAGGTTGCGTCCGCACCCCTCGTTCCGACGTCCCAGCCCCCGGCGACCGCTTCTCCCGCCCATGTGACGGTGGGTGGAGAGGGCTGCGGCAAAAAGAAGAGGAAGAGGAGGAAGAAGACGGTGGTTGCAACCGCACCTCCTACCTCCCAAGAGGCCGTGCTATCGGCGACCGCACCTCCCACCCAGGAGGCCTGGACGACGGTGGTGAAGAGGGGGCGCAAAAAGAACGCGCCGCAACCGACACCGCCCCAGGTACCGGCTCGATCAGAGGGCACGAGGCCACCCAGGGTCACTACCCCACGCTCCGAGGCTGTAGTTATTACACTGCAGCCCGAAGCCGTAAGCAGGGGAGTGACCTACAAGTCGGTCCTGGCGGAAATGAAGCAGAAGCTTCAATTTAGCGAGTTTGGCACCCCGGCTGGTTTCGTCTTCAGGACGGCAGCCACGGGTGCCAAGATGCTTCAGGTGTCGGGTGCCGGAAGGCAGGAGAGGGCGGACAAGTTGGCTGCCAAACTCCGGGAAGTCCTTAAGCCAGAGGACGCCCGAGTGTCCAGGCCATTGGTCACGGCTGAATTGCGCGTGGAAGGCCTGGACGACTCGGTAACCCCGGAGGAAGTAGTGGCGGCCATGGCCCAAACCGGTGGGTGTCCGCCAGACAGCGTGGTGGCGGGCGAAATTCGCAGCGGCACGGACGGGCTGGGCACTGTTTGGGTGCGATGCCCGGTCGCGGCTGCGAACAAGGTTGCAGATGGCGGGCGACTCCTGGTAGGCTGGGTGTCTGCCAGGGTCAAGCTCCTGCCTAAGCGGGCTTTGAATTGCTTCCGGTGCCTAGAAAAGGGGCACGTCAAGGCACAATGCACTGCACAGGTCGACCGCAGTGAACTATGTTTCCGCTGCGGTCGACCTGGCCACAAGGCGGCCCAGTGCTCAGAAGCGCCAAACTGCAGCCTTTGCGCAGCTGCAGGGAAACGCTCGGAGCACAGACTTGGCGGGAAGGCCTGCAAGGCACCCAAGTCTAAAAACAAGAGATCTAGAGCTGTCGGAGAAACTGCATCTCTCCCACAGCCCGACTCCCGACCCAGGGAAGGAGGAGCCGAGGAAATGGAATGTCATTAATGGCACAATACCGTTTCCTCCAGGCGAACATTAACCACGCCGCCAGAGCTCAGGATCTATTGCTCCAGAGCATGGCGGAGTGGTTAATCAACGTGGCTGTGGTCGCCGAGCCGTATTTTGTCCCCCCCCGCGATAACTGGGTAGGGGACCTGGACGGCTCGGTGGCCATCATTGGCGGGACTCTTGACAGTCCGTCGCGAGGACACGGTTGGGTGGCTGCCCTCGTGGACGGCATAGTCACAATTGGGGCGTATTTCTCCCCCAACAAGAGTCTCGCTGACTTTGAGGAGTTCCTTGTCGAGCTAGGTGCCGTCGTGAGCCGGTTCCATCCTCGCCCGGTGCTGGTGCTCGGGGATCTCAATGCCAAGTCTGCGGCATGGGGATCCCCGATCACCGATCCCAGGGGTGAGGTGTTGGAGGAGTGGGCGGTCGAGACCGACCTGATCGTCCTGAATCAGGGCTCGGTGTACACGTGCGTGCGGCAGCGGGGCGGGTCCATAGTGGACGTGTCGTTCGCAAGCCCCGCTATTGCGAGCCGTGTGCGCGACTGGCGAGTTGCCGTAGAGGTGGAGACGCTGTCGGACCATCGATATATTCGATTTGACGTCTCCGCCCAGACTGCGGGCGCCGGTCGCCCAACGGCCCCGCAAATGGATGGTCCTCGCTGGTCATATAAGCGTATCGACAGGGAGCTTCTCGAGGAGGCCGCAATCCTGCAGGCCTGGGTCCGGGAGTCAACGACAAACGAACCCGTCGACGTCGAAGCGGAGGCGCAGTGGTTCCGCGGGGCAATGACGCAAATTTGCGATGCGTCTATGCCCCGCGTCACCCAACCCACAAGGCGCCAGCTGTATTGGTGGTCCGCCGTCATCGCGCAGTTGCGCGTGAAGTGCGTGGAGGTGAGACGCCAGTACACCCGATACCGGAGGAGACGTCGTCGGGTTTCGGAGGAAGAGTGTAACAGATCTACTTGATCCTATTAAAATAAAAGGATAAGCAGACTTGTTCAAATACAATTTTAATTTAGGAAAGATAAAAAATACAGCTAGTTATAAAAAACTACCTAGCACGCACTCAGTTTTAAAGTTTATGCACTTAGATGGACAATAATGAGTTTACCACACTGTAAGAACGGGAACAGGCGTCAGGGTAGCAGGTCGATACCGGAGTAACCTTGAAGTTGTGCTCTGAAGCAGTAGAAACGGCGGCAGCGCAGATCTCAGAGTTCACTAGGACAGCTCAGCAGCAAGACAGTGCAGAACTCAGGGCCAGACATAGGACAGCCCTGCGAGACCAGTAGACGGACAGGCACGTAGTGGGAGTGGGGTACGTGGGAGTAGAAGTCCCAGGAGAAACTTTCGTTGGATCCCCTGGACAGTTTAAGAATCTCACCGCCAAAACCAAGCTGCTCTCTGATACCCTCAAATCAGATTTTCGAGTCCTCTTTTCAGCCGTCCGTCAGCTCGTTTCTCCAAAGTAGTGTTCCTCTTTCAAATCTTAGTTTTCTTAGTGTGGCCATCATCTCAACTGACAAGTGTAGTCGGCCAGGACATATACATGAGTGCGTAAAGAATTTTATAAATAATTTAATATTAAGTTATTTAGTAAACAATCATAATAATCTACAAAATATAATGGCTAAACACATATTGATAAAAATAATTTAAATTATACAAACCAAAAAGAGAAATCATAGAGCTAGACCATAGACTGAGCAGAAAGAGAATTAAGATACTGACAGTTTGACAATTTGACGCTTGACGTAAATATCACAACATGAAAATTATAATAATATTTTATTTCAGCTATTTCCACGTTAAAGAATCGTATTTAAATCGATTTGCTGAGTGTAGATATATAAACAAATAAAATGCATGATAAATAGTATTATGAATGGTGAATATGAAGCGTAAGTATAGCATAATACTATATTTCCCCAACGACCCCGAGAAAATTTTTGGCCTAGAACAAAAATTTTGCTTAAGTTAAAGTATTACAGCATTCACAAAACTTACGTAACTCATACAAACACACCGACATCTTACGAAGTTAGGTCAGGTAGGATTCACATTCAATGATCACTACTCAACCTGATAAATCAATAACTTTAAGGCTTATTTTAGGAGTTGTAATCCGCTCGCGTCTAAAACCACAAATAAGATGAAAATAGAAAGATTTTAACAAAGGCTTATTTATAACGGAGTTGTCATCCGCTCCTAATCAACTTTAGTTGATATTTAGTTGACTTTTAGAGTCAATAGTTAACAAGGGCTTATTTTTTTAATGGAGTAGTAATACGCCCTTAATCAACTGTTAGAGTCGATAGTAAGAACCAAATTAAACATACTAACTTGTAGAAAAGAAATTAAAAATAGATCTAAGGGAGGATTAAAATTGACCTTTTAATGGTTTAAGAACCGATGAATGAATTAAAAAATAAATAAATAGAGTTTTAATGAATCAAAAAGAACTCTATCATAGAGGAAGGAAAGAAGAAAGGGATGAGTTATGAATATAGATGATATATTTTTTTTTTTACATAATTGCATAAATTATGTTTTAAAGTCTTTAATATGGTATTTGGCTCGATTGCCACGTTGATCTTCTAATATATATACTAATGGTGAAAGCTTTTGTAAAATAGTTGATTTTACATATTTCGGCGCTAGTTTAGAGCTAAAATAAGTACCCGCATGACTAATTGTATAGTTTTTACGCCAGACTGTATCTCCAACGTTATATTCTTTAAAGGTACGAGTTTCGTTGTAACGAGAAGAGTTACGAGCATGAGCAATATGGAGGGCTACCTGAACTTTATCGAAAGTTGCAGACAATAAACCTATGTTAGTAGCATAGATGTCCCTAGGTAGAAAAACGATTTCATCAAGATTATTAGTTGGTGTATAAAGTGAGCCAGAAGTAACTGTTTCTCGTCCGAAGAGCAAAAAGTTAGGAGAGAAACCAGTGGTAATATTAGTTGTGCTGTTCATAGAAAGAAAGAAAGAAAGAAAAAATGTTTATTTGCCGCAGGCACATGACGTGCAAAACATAGGTACAAAACAAAGCATAAAAGACGTTTAAAATATAACAGTATAGAACAGAAACAAGATAAAAACAAAAAAGTTGACATCTAGCACGTCGTGAGTGCGACAAACAGGTTAAACCACTCAGCATGATGCTGTGCTATGGGGAGCCCACAGCACAGCGCTGGTTTTCAGTGGACACCCTTGAAAAAACGTACGGAAGCCAATAACAGTGGTATCTAATGAGATGAGTAACTAAAATAAAAATAAAACAGCCACTACTTAGATTACGTAACCAAACACAGCATAAGAAACATAAACATTACAAAAAAAATATATAATAATATAAGTAGGTATATAAAAGGTACTTTAACAAAGACTGCAGGCTAAACAAAATAAACGTTAAATACAAATTTAAAAAATGACAAGGTTTTTGTCTCGCTCCGACCCCTCCCCACCGCGCTTCGTCGTCGTCAGATGCGCGCGCCGCGCACTGAGCGTCACCGATTATTCCGCATTTCTCCTCCACGCCTGTTAGCGCGTTGACGCCACCGGCGCCGGCGGCGGCACAGCTGCCTCGGTGGCTCGGTTTCGCACGGGTCTTGTTTACACACGTGACGCGTGTCGCGCGACTAGTTGCCGATAGCTAGATAAAATAGCTACCTTGCTATGTAGATGCTTGCATCTTAGTCTTCGTCGCTTAATAGTGAGTAACGGGTTTTCTTGGAAAACGTGATGTCGTCTCGAGCCGCTTGGATAGATGTGCCTTGCCGATACATGATAAACCTTAAGTAAGTATTTATTTATAATGTATTTGCTGTTCACACTTTTGATTTTCTAAAAGGATTCTTTTTAAATGTAATATAAAATTTTGTTTTGTTTTTAGGGATCTTATCGGAGGTGGCAGATCATTCCAGCAGCGAGTGGCGGCATACTTGAAACATCCCCTGAAGGCAGTGGTCTTATGTCGAGGCATCGAGAGTGGATTGGACGTGGAACGAGCAGAGTAGCTGTAGTGCTCGTGCCTCCAGCTAATTTTTTTGAACAGATATTCCGGTTTGTGTGTTTTTATGATACCGAACATCAAATCCACAACAACAAAAACATCATAGCATATTGGACTTTAGGAAGGTGGATGTCCCAAGATCTATGGTCATCACCAACCAAAGATGACAAAGCTGTGATTATAGTACGATTGTATCTTTCCGTAGGATTAACTTGGGGGCAATAGTGAGGAGAGAAAAATATGTAGGTAAGGTATATTATATCTGCCCAGAAAGTTGTGAAATTCATGGGATTGAAATTGCGATCCATTGTCCATAATAATAGTTTGAGGTACTCCATGAACTAGAAAAACAAAATTTTCCAAGTTAGAGATGATGTTAGCACTAGTAGCTCGTTTTAGTGGAAAAATCAGCGAATATTTAGTAAAACAACAATTAACCACTAGGATAAATTGATTTCTACGTCTAGTCATTGGTAGAGGACCCATTAGATCCAAAGAAATTGTTTGAAAGGGCCTGGAACAAATTTTTGGTTTACCCATAAGGCCAAAGGGAGAGTGATTTGCGTGTTTGTATGTTAAGCAATTATCACAGATAGAAATTATTTTAGCGATATCCTTAAACATAGCTGGCCAGTAATATAGAAGTGATAATTTTTTATAAGTTTTAAAGATTCCTAGATGAGGTTGATCTGGAGACCCATGATTATCTTTAATAAGGGTTTCCCGGAGACTAGGATGAGGAACTTCTTTCCACGCGAAATCTTCAGTTAACGCGTGAGGAGATTGAGTATAGCGAAATAATTTATTTTCACGAATAGTATAATTGGGATATTGATCAGGATTGCTACGACATTCTAAAAGTAGTTTGTTATAGTGTTCTAATGCTGGAGATATAGGTTGGGGATCAAGTGTGACAGGATTAACGCCAAGTGGATATGAATTAGAATTACGAGAGAGTAAATCAGGGACTAAATTGTCTTTACCTCTTTTGTGTTTTAGAATAAAATTAAAAGATGACAACCTAAGAGCCCACCGCGCAAGTCTACCAGATGGATTGGATAATTTAAGAAACCATTTAAGTGCTGCGTGATCTGTATAAACAGTGAATTGTTTACCATTATCAATATAACAACGCCAATGTTCTAAAGCTGAAATGACCGCAAGAGTTTCTCTTTCTGTAGTTGAGTAATTTCGTTCATTTTTATTAAGAGATTTGCTCATATAAGCTATAACTACTTCTTTGTCGTCTTTTACTTGTGTTAACATACCTCCAATGGCAAAGTTAGAAGCATCACAATGTACAGAGAAAGGGAGATCGTAGTCAGGACAAGCAAGTATAGGAGTAGTAACAAGAGCTTCTTTTAATTTATTAAAAGCCAGAGTAGCATCTTTATCCCAAATAAATTTAGGGGCGCTTTTACCGGAAGAAGTTAATTTATTAAGTGGAGTTGCAATTGTGCTGAAGTTGGGAATAAAACGTCGAAACCAACTACAAGTTCCAATAAATTTTCTTACTTCTTTACGAGAAGTGGGAGTAGGGAATTCGAGTATTGCTTTAATTTTAGCTGGATCTGACCTTAAACCATTTTCATCTACTATGTACCCTAAGTATTTAAGTTCATTTTTAAAGAATTGACTTTTATCGAAGTTAATTGTTAATCTAGCAAACGTTAATTTCTCAAGAACTTTAACTAGATAAGAGATATGCTCTTCAAATGATTCAGAGATGATTATTATATCATCAAGGTAACAAAACACCTTATTATCAAAATCAGGAGTAAAAAGCATATCCATAAGTCTTTGCTGAGTAGCTGGAGCATTAGTTAAACCAAAAGGCATGATAACAAAGCGATACATGCCGCGACCAGGGACATAAAAAGCTGTTTTATCTTTATCCGCTTCTTCTTTTAAAGGGATTTCCCAAAACGCTTTAGCAATATCGATGCTTGAAAGAAATTTAGCGTTTTTAAGGTTATCTAAAATTTCATTAACAAACGGTAGGCTGTACGCGTCTCTACGAGTAACTGAATTTAGTTTACGACTATCAACACAGAATCGCCATTCACCATTCTTTTTAGGTGTAATGATAACCGGAGAGAGCCAAGGGCTTTCGCATTTTTCAATAACGCCCCATTCTAACATTTTATCGACTTCTATAATGAGAGCTTTTTGTTTTACAGGAGAAAGACGATAACATCGTTGTTTAATTGGAGGAGTGTCACCTGTATCAATATGGTGACTAATAAGATAAGTGCGACCCAGTACTCCTCTACTTTCAAACGTAAGTATAGCATAATACTATAAGAGACCGCGCTGTATGAGGTGTACCGCGCGGCCAAGGAGGCTCTGTGGCTGGCCGTCGGCGAGGCTAGGACTCGAGCCAGGGAGGAGATGTTGTCGACCCTTGACGTGAATCCGTGGGGGCGCCCTTATCGTGCGGTCCGAGGGAAACTTCGTGGCTGGGCGCCCCCACTCACTGAGAGTCTGCAGCCTCAGCTGCTGGAGGAAGTGGTCGCAACGCTCTTCCCTGCTAGAGAAGAGCATGTACCGCCGCCGATGGCTTTGCCCACAGCCACAGAGCCAACGGATGAGGAGGACGTCAGCGTCCCCGAGGTGACAGAGGCAGAGATGAGGGCGGCAATAACGCGGCTTCGGGCCAAAACCGTTGCCCCGGGACCCGACGGAGTTCCTGGTGTCGCGCTTGCCCTCGCTCTGAAAGAGCTAGAGCCCCAGCTGAGAGGACTCTACTCAGCGTGTCTTGAGCAGGGCCAATTCCCTAGTGAGTGGAAAAAGGGTCGTCTGGTCCTGCTCAAGAAGGCGGGGCGCCCAGCGGATTCGCCATCCGCATACCGGCCCATAGTGCTGCTGGACGAGGTGGGTAAGCTTTTCGAGCGGATTATTGCTGCCCGCCTCGCCGGCCACTTGTACAGAGAGGGGCCGGATCTGGACGATAGCCAGTTCGGCTTTCGGCATGGGCGCTCCACTGTGGACGCCATAATGCGGGTAAGAGTCCTGGCGGAGGAAGCGGTGTCCCGGGGCGGGGTGATGTTGGCGGTGTCCCTGGACATCTCTAACGCTTTCAACACCCTGCCCTGGAGCTGCATTCGGGAGGCGTTGTGTTATCACAGGGTGCCCCCGTACCTCCGCCGCATCGTTGGGGCTTATTTAGCGGAAAGGTGTGTCACCTACAGGGGACGCGACGGGGGAGGCCGGCGCGACATGTCGTGCGGTGTTCCACAGGGTTCGGTCGTCGGCCCACCCCTGTGGAACATCGGCTACGACTGGGTGCTGAGAGGTGAGCTCCAACCGGGGGTGGCCCTGGTGTGTTACGCGGACGACACACTGGTCACGGCCCGGGGGAGCTCGTACAGGGAGGCAGCGTTGCTGGCCACGGCTGCGGTCTCACAGGTTGTGGGCCGCATACGGCGCCTGGGCCTGGAGGTGGCCCTCAACAAGTCGGAGGCCGTGGTCTTTCACGGCCCCCGGCGGGCGCCGCCGCCGGGATCACATATTGTGGTCGGGGGTACTCCAATCGCTGTCGAGTCCACCATGAAGTATCTGGGATTGGTGCTCGACAGCCGTTGGAGCTTCGGCCCCCACTTCCAGCGGCTGGCGCCCAAGTTGATGGGCGCGGCGGGCGCGCTCGCAACGCTGCTTCCCAATCTGGGGGGCCCGAGCACCGCCTGTAGGAGATTGTACCTGGGGGTCTTGCGATCCATGGCCCTGTACGGGGCCCCGGTGTGGGCCTCTGACCTGACGGCCGGCAGTATCGCGATCCTGCGAAAGCCGCAGAGGGCGATGGCCGTCAGGTCTGTCAGGGGGTATCGCACAGTCTCCTATGAGGCGGCTTGTGCACTGGCCGGGTCGCCACCCTGGGACCTAGAGGCGAGAGTCCTCGCGTCACTGTACCGGTGGCGCGAGGAGGTGCGGACGCGGGGCGGTGGACCGATACAGCGAGAGGTTGATCTGCGTCGGTCTCAGCTCCGCGAGGTCATGGTGGCGGAGTGGCGGGAGAGGCTTTTGCGCCCTACTGCCGGCCTCGCTACCATCGAGGCGATCCGACCAGTGCTCGAGGAATGGCTCGAGAGAAGGCACGGCTCCCTGTCGTTTCGGGCGACGCAGGTGTTCTCGGGCCACGGTTGCTTCGGGAAATACCTGTGTCGCATAAACAGGGAGCCGGACGCCCGGTGTCATCACTGCGTCCATTGTCTGGAGGACACGGCGCGGCATACGCTGGCAGAGTGTGTCGCATGGGAGGAGCCGCGCCGTGCCCTCGTGACAGAAGTGGGAGCCGACCTGTCGCTGCCGGCCGTCGCTCGCGCGATGGTTGGGAGCGCAGAGTCGTGGGATGCGGTGATCTTCCCATGATCTCCGGTGCAAGTGTGGGAAAGGAACACCGGGGTGGTTTTTAGTCGGTTAGAGTCCGACAGACCCCTCCGCCCGCCCCAGGGCGGAGGACATCCGTGTGGAATTTCCACCTCGGCAACAAAAAAAAAAAAAAAAAAAAAAAAGGTTAGGTTAGGTTAGGTTAGGTTGGGGTGCGTCAGAATTCCTCCACGTGTGCCTAGTGGCTGCTGGACCCTCTCGATACGTCTGGAAGGAAGAGCAGCTGCTGGGTCGGTGCACCCTGGGCGCGGCAGTATCCTTCCTCGAGGCATGAGAAGAAATTCTCATTCTTCGGGGAATGTTACTGTCGTGGCTAATATTCTGGGGAGGTGTCACATCATTCGTCGTGCGATTACTCACGGAGCGGGTTTATTGTGCGAGGTGCGATGTGTATCAGGGGTCGGGAATATTGTCATGTGCCGTGCGATGGCTCACGGAGCGGGCTCATCGGACGGTACGTGACTAGGATTCACTCCTCGAAGTTCTCGGGGAGTGAATCGGGGAGGGGTAAAAACGTCGTGTGCCGTGTGATGGCTTACGGAGCGGGCTCATCAGACGGTACGTGATAAGAGATTCACTCCTCGAAGTTCTCGGGGAGTGAATCGGGGAGGGGTAAAAACGGCGTGTGCCGTGTGATGGCTTACGGAGCGGGCTCATCAGACGGTACGTGATAAGAGATTCACTCCTCGAAGTTCTCGGGGAGTGAATCGGGGAGGGGTAAAAACGTCGTGTGCCGTGTGATGGCTTACGGAGCGGGCTCATCAAACGGTACGTGATAAGAGATTCACTCCTCGAAGTTCTCGGGGAGTGAATCGGGGCGGGGTTAAAACGTCGTGTGCCGTGCGATGGCTCACGGAGCGGGCTCATCGGACGGTACGTGATAAGAGATTCACTCCTCGAAGTTCTCGGGGAGTGAATCAGGGTTGGGGATCCTCCTTCATCTTGGATCACGGCGTTCATCGCCCTCTGGTACGCGTCTGACCATCAGACGTGACTGTGAGCGTGATGAATCGTCGTGATAAGGGATCAAGGGGGAGGGGGGGAATATATATAATTTTATGTGTATGTATGTATATTATATTTGATATATTTATATGTAAATATGTTTATATACTTATGATGAGGTGGGGAGACAGGGACCACACCCTTAAAAGGAAAAACAAAAAATGAAAAAGACGATTTGTAAAAAACTACCCCAGGGCGGTACCAGCTGCTCAGCAGCTGGAGAATCCGCCACGATCACTCCGGGATCGTCATGCCCCTCGTATTCTGGGGGGGGCAGCAATCGTTTTCCGCTTGCCAATGGCAACGAGAGCCGAGGAGGCTCAAGATCACGGTCTTTCGAAGACCTGATCTCGTTTAAACCACCCGACCGAAGGCCGGGTGAGCGCCGTGTGGCGGACGCAGACGCAGTGTTGGACTCCGGCGCTGCGTCACTAAGGATGGGAGCAGAGGCTCCAGCAGAGCCGCGCGTGGTTCTGGAGAGGGTATGCATGTCCGAGTCAGAGGACACACCGCAAGCGGTTGCCACTTCCTCCAAGTTTTGGGGGAAGCGTTCGCGCCATTCGGACGCGGGTTCGGCGGTTCTGTCCTCCAGTGAGGAGAACCTACCAGCCCCCAAGATGCCCACAGGCAAGAGAGGCAGAGGTCGCGGGACGAATAGTCCGGCAGCGTCACGCGAACCCCGGGGCCGCTTCCTAAAGCAGCGCCCCGATACGCCGACGGTCAGTGATTCGGATCGCGTCTCGCCCGCGGTCTCAGTCGACGACCTTGGAGGGGTCACCGTCGCTCTTGTGGGCACAAAGGCGGAGGCCAACGCCGCGAAACGTGCTCAGAATAGAGCGGTCGCGGCCGATGAGGTGGCCGAAATGGCCCGACAGGCCCGAGAGCGGCGGTCTGCCCAGGCGGTCAGTGGGGAGAGCCTGACAGCAGAGGCTCTCAGTTGCCAAGCGATGGACGGCGTGGACATTGTCCTGAAGGTTGCCACCAAATCCGGCAACCTGAAGGGCTCATTCACGCGCGCCCTCAAAGAGGCGGCAGAGGGGATCAGGGAGGCGGTTCAGGTTCTACATGACCACACGACCTCGGAGGAGACGGCGAGGTTGTGGACGGAGAACAGCCGTCTCCGAGCCGAGCTGGAGGACCTCAAGCGGCAGTTTACCGCTTTGCGAAATGTCGGGCAGCAGCAGGCGGCTCCCTCGTCGGCCCCTGCACATGCGGCGCCACCAACTCAAAGTTTGTCGGACTACGACGTAGAGAGGGTGGCGAGAATCTGCATGGTGCAGTGTGGGGGCATGGTGAGTGCCCGCCTGGAGGCAATCGAGTCTCGACTGCCCCCAGCTGAGAACAGCGCAGTACATCTACTGCTTTACTGGATGTAACAGATAACATTTTATCTGCACAAGATAAAGGAATGTGCACATTACTAGTTTTACTAGACTTTTCCAGGGCATTTGACGCTATTAATATACCATTGCTATTGTCAAAGTTAAAATATTATGGTTTCGACCCTAAAGCTATACAATGGTTCCGCAGCTATTTAAGTAACAGAGAACAACTAGTAGACCTGCGCTTGAGTGACGGCACTAATCTAAGATCGGCACTTATACCCGTAGAAAGAGGAGTCCCGCAGGGCTCTATTTTGGGTCCCATTTTATTCATTTTATACTGCGCAGACATAATAAGATGCCTACAGAGATGCAAGTACCACATATACGCCGATGATGTACAATTATATATTTCCTTCAGACCTGACGACTATGACAGCGCCATTAAGGATCTTAACGAAGATCTCCAACGAATCGCGGTTTGGTCCGAGGAGAACTGCTTGTCGCTAAACCCTACAAAAACAAAGTATATGGTATTTGGTACCAGACAGCAGCTGGCTCGACTACCTTTGATTTTTGACCTAGAACTAATGGGTGAACCAATTGAGCGAGTGTATGAAGCGCGAAATCTGGGTCTAACCATGGACAAACCTTCGTTTTGAGAGCCACGTAGCAGATTCGGTAAGAAACTGTTTTTATCGCCTGAAGGTTTTGTACAAGATGAGGCCTTATTTATCTGAAGCGCTTCGGGAACAACTTGTAGAAACCTTAGTCCTGTCTCGATTGAACTACGCCGACACTGTGTACGGCCCGCGCTTATTGGCTCGTACAGATCGGCTTATACAAAGGGTACAAAACGCGTGCGCTCGATTTTGTTATAACATACCTCGCAGAAGTCATGTCACACCTTTTCTTAACAAGCATTTTTCGCTAAAAATGAAGTCCAGACGCAAGCTACACCTGGCTTGCCTTTTATTTGGTGTGGTCAAATACCAAAAACCGGACTACTTGTATAACTAAGTTGGATACAAGTAGGCGAGAATGTGGTAGAAGGCAATGTTCCCAACAACTCACAAGTCAGTCGCACAATACAGCTGCTTTCAGAGGCAGCTTTCGTTATGCGGCTTCCAAAGTATGGAATAACCTGCCACCACCAATAAGACTACTCAATACGATGGGCACTTTCAGAAGTCGTTTGCGGCAGTTTCTCATAGAAGCGCAACGTAAGCTGGATATGGTCGCTCTAAATAAATCTCTAATATGAGGAACGTCCCTGCTTACCAACTTATTATTCCTACTTTAAATTTTAACTTAATAATAATTTAACTTTAGCATATCAGTTTCTGCGACAAATAATTTTAAATGTTTTTTACACTGTTTACCGTCACTTTACAATTTATTAAATAATCCTGGTCATCGTGCAAAACAGGTTCTTTTTATCATGCTTCCGTTCCATTTATGTATCTTTCTTTTTCTTATATGTATATTTCTTTATTTTCTAAGAATTTATTGTTTAATTATTTTATTTATTTCTAAATACAGATGTATTTCACATATTTATGTACCTATTCACCACCACCAAACATACAAAACAACATACAAACACACAACAACACACACGCACAACACATCACAACACACACAACATATAAAACTGCTTCACATCCGTAACTTCACTAATCTAGGTCCAGTTGAAAACCAGCGTCGGGCACTAGTTGTCCGGCATTATGCTGAACTGGGCCTATTTGGCGCAGCCGTGAGGCACACGGTGTCACATTGTTTTTTATTTTTTGTTTAGTTTTAAGTTTTTACTCATTTATTTTGTTATTCTTTTTGTTTTTCATTTATTTTTTATACTGTGTGCACTTGTGGCGTGTGCCAAATAAATGTATTTTCTTTCTTCTTTCTTTCAGATCCTCCGGCCCCCGCTTGCGGCGGATAGGCGGAGGATAGAAGAGGCTGCGAGGACAAAGCCCACGCAGATCACGCAAAAACCTCCAGAGGGGGGCAAAAAGCCCGCGGCGGGTTCGGGGACGCCCGAACAGGTTGCGTCCGTACCCCTCGTTCCGACGTCCCAGCCCCCGGCGACCGCTTCTCCCGCCCATGTGACGGTGGGTGGAGAGGGCCGCGGCAAAAAGAAGAGGAAGAGGAGGAAGAAGACGGCGGTTGCAACCGCACCTCCTACCTCCCAAGAGGCCGTGCTATCGGCGACCGCACCTCCCACCCAGGAGGCCTGGACGACGGTGGTGAAGAGGGGGCGCAAAAAGAACGCGCCGCAGCCGACACCGCCCCAGGTACCGGCTCGATCAGAGGGCACGAGGCCACCCAGGGTCACTACCCCACGCTCCGAGGCTGTAGTTATTACACTGCAGCCCGAAGCCGTAAGCAGGGGAGTGACCTACAAGTCGGTCCTGGCGGAAATGAAGCAGAAGCTTCAATTTAGCGAGTTTGGCACCCCGGCTGGTTTCGTCTTCAGGACGGCAGCCACGGGTGCCAAGATGCTTCAGGTGTCGGGTGCCGGAAGGCAGGAGAGGGCGGACAAGTTGGCTGCCAAACTCCGGGAAGTCCTCAAGCCAGAGGACGCCCGAGTGTCCAGGCCATTGGTCACGGCTGAATTGCGCGTGGAAGGCCTGGACGACTCGGAAACCCCGGAGGAAGTAGTGGCGGCCATGGCCCAAACCGGTGGGTGTCCGCCAGACAGCGTGGTGGCGGGCGAAATTCGCAGCGGCACGGACGGGCTGGGCACTGTTTGGGTGCGATGCCCGGTCGCGGCTGCGAACAAGGTTGCAGATGGCGGGCGACTCCTGGTAGGCTGGGTGTCTGCCAGGGTCAAGCTCCTGCCTAAGCGGGCTTTGAATTGCTTCCGGTGCCTAGAAAAGGGGCACGTCAAGGCACAATGCACTGCACAGGTCGACCGCAGTGAACTATGTTTCCGCTGCGGTCGACCTGGCCACAAGGCGGCCCAGTGCTCTGAAGCGCCAAACTGCAGCCTTTGCGCAGCTGCAGGGAAACGCTCGGAGCACAGACTTGGCGGGAAGGCCTGCAAGGCACCCAAGTCTAAAAACAAGAGGTCTAGAGCTGTCGGAGAAACTGCATCTCTCCCACAGCCCGACTCCCGACCCAGGGAAGGAGGAGCCGAGGAAATGGAATGTCATTAATGGCACAATACCGTTTCCTCCAGGCGAACATTAACCACGCCGCCAGAGCTCAGGATCTATTGCTCCAGAGCATGGCGGAGTGGTTAATCAACGTGGCTGTGGTCACCGAGCCGTATTTTGTCCCCCCCCGCGATAACTGGGTAGGGGACCTGGACGGCTCGGTGGCCATCATTGGCGGGACTCTTGACAGTCCGTCGCGAGGACACGGTTGGGTGGCTGCCCTCGTGGACGGCATAGTCACAATTGGGGCGTATTTCTCCCCCAACAAGAGTCTCGCTGACTTTGAGGAGTTCCTTGTCGAGCTAGGTGCCGTCGTGAGCCGGTTCCATCCTCGCCCGGTGCTGGTGCTCGGGGATCTCAATGCCAAGTCTGCGGCATGGGGATCCCCGATCACCGATCCCAGGGGTGAGGTGTTGGAGGAGTGGGCGGTCGAGACCGACCTGATCGTCCTGAATCGGGGCTCGGTGTACACGTGCGTGCGGCAGCGGGGCGGGTCCATAGTGGACGTGTCGTTCGCAAGCCCCGCTATTGCGAGCCGTGTGCGCGACTGGCGAGTTGCCGTAGAGGTGGAGACGCTGTCGGACCATCGATATATTCGATTTGACGTCTCCGCCCAGACTGCGGGCGCCGGTCGCCCAACGGCCCCGCAAATGGATGGTCCTCGCTGGTCATATAAGCGTATCGACAGGGAGCTTCTCGAGGAGGCCGCAATCCTGCAGGCCTGGGTCCGGGAGTCAACGACAAACGAACCCGTCGACGTCGAAGCGGAGGCGCAGTGGTTCCGCGGGGCAATGACGCAAATTTGCGATGCGTCTATGCCCCGCGTCACCCAACCCACAAGGCGCCAGCTGTATTGGTGGTCCGCCGTCATCGCGCAGTTGCGCGTGAAGTGCGTGGAGGTGAGACGCCAGTACACCCGATACCGGAGGAGACGTCGTCGGGTTCCGGAGGAAGAGGCCGCGCTGTATGAGGTGTACCGCGCGGCCAAGGAGGCTCTGTGGCTGGCCGTCGGCGAGGCTAGGACTCGAGCCAGGGAGGAGATGTTGTCGACCCTTGACGTGAATCCGTGGGGGCGCCCTTATCGTGCGGTCCGAGGGAAACTTCGTGGCTGGGCGCCCCCACTCACTGAGAGTCTGCAGCCTCAGCTGCTGGAGGAAGTGGTCGCAACGCTCTTCCCTGCTAGAGAAGAGCATGTACCGCCGCCGATGGCTTTGCCCACAGCCACAGAGCCAACGGATGAGGAGGACGTCAGCGTCCCCGAGGTGACAGAGGCAGAGATGAGGGCGGCAATAACGCGGCTTCGGGCCAAAACCGTTGCCCCGGGACCCGATGGAGTTCCTGGTGTCGCGCTTGCCCTCGCTCTGAAAGAGCTAGAGCCCCAGCTGAGAGGACTCTACTCAGCGTGTCTTGAGCAGGGCCAATTCCCTAGTGAGTGGAAAAAGGGTCGTCTGGTCCTGCTCAAGAAGGCGGGGCGCCCAGCGGATTCGCCATCCGCATACCGGCCCATAGTGCTGCTGGACGAGGTGGGTAAGCTTTTCGAGCGGATTATTGCTGCCCGCCTCGCCGGCCACTTGTACAGAGAGGGGCCGGATCTGGACGATAGCCAGTTCGGCTTTCGGCATGGGCGCTCCACTGTGGACGCCATAATGCGGGTAAGAGTCCTGGCGGAGGAAGCGGTGTCCCGGGGCGGGGTGATGTTGGCGGTGTCCCTGGACATCTCTAACGCTTTCAACACCCTGCCCTGGAGCTGCATTCGGGAGGCGTTGTGTTATCACAGGGTGCCCCCGTACCTCCGCCGCATCGTTGGGGCTTATTTAGCGGAAAGGTGTGTCACCTACAGGGGACGCGACGGCGGAGGCCGGCGCGACATGTCGTGCGGTGTTCCACAGGGTTCGGTCGTCGGCCCACCCCTGTGGAACATCGGCTACGACTGGGTGCTGAGAGGTGAGCTCCAACCAGGGGTGGCCCTGGTGTGTTACGCGGACGACACACTGGTCACGGCCCGGGGGAGCTCGTACAGGGAGGCAGCGTTGCTGGCCACGGCTGCGGTCTCACAGGTTGTGGGCCGCATACGGCGCCTGGGCCTGGAGGTGGCCCTCAACAAGTCGGAGGCCGTGGTCTTTCACGGCCGCCGGCGGGCGCCGCCACCGGGATCACATATTGTGGTCGGGGGTACTCCAATCGCTGTCGAATCCACCATGAAGTATCTGGGATTGGTGCTCGACAGCCGTTGGAGCTTCGGCCCCCACTTCCAGCGGCTGGCGCCCAAGTTGATGGGCGCGGCGGGCGCGCTCGCAACGCTGCTTCCCAATCTGGGGGGCCCGAGCACCGCCTGTAGGAGATTGTACCTGGGGGTCTTGCGATCCATGGCCCTGTACGGGGCCCCGGTGTGGGCCTCTGACCTGACGGCCGGCAGTATCGCGATCCTGCGAAAGCCGCAGAGGGCGATGGCCGTCAGGTCTGTCAGGGGGTATCGCACAGTCTCCTATGAGGCGGCTTGTGCACTGGCCGGTTCGCCACCCTGGGACCTAGAGGCGAGAGTCCTCGCGTCACTGTACCGGTGGCGCGAGGAGGTGCGGACGCGGGGCGGTGGACCGATACAGCGAGAGATTGATCTGCGTCGGTCTCAGCTCCGCGAGGTCATGGTGGCGGAGTGGCGGGAGAGGCTTTTGCGCCCTACTGCCGGCCTCGCTACCATCGAGGCGATCCGACCAGTGCTCGAGGAATGGCTCGAGAGAAGGCACGGCTCCCTGTCGTTTCGGGCGACGCAGGTGTTCTCGGGCCACGGTTGCTTCGGGAAATACCTGTGTCGCATAAACAGGGAGCCGGACGCCCGGTGTCATCACTGCGTCCATTGTCTGGAGGACACGGCGCGGCATACGCTGGCAGAGTGTGTCGCATGGGAGGAGCCGCGCCGTGCCCTCGTGACAGAAGTGGGAGCCGACCTGTCGCTGCCGGCCGTCGCTCGCGCGATGGTTGGGAGCGCAGAGTCGTGGGATGCGGTGATCTCCTTCTGTGAAACGGTCATCTCACAGAAGGAGGCTGCGGAGAGGTTGAGGGAGGTCGAGACCGCTCTCCCCACCCGCAGCAGACGTGTCGGGCGTCGGAGGAGGGCGGACAACGCCCTCTTCCGGCCCCCCTAAACGGGTCCAGAGGGACGGTGGACTTGGGGACGTCCGCCGCCCCGCCGAATAACTGGACCCGAGGCGGTGGCGCGTAGTGTTCCGCGCGCGCCCCTATTGGCGTTGCGGGGGAAGTACACCTCACTCCCCCCGCAAACATGATGTGGCCCGCAGAGGCGGGCCAGCACTAGCCGGGGATCGTGGAAGGCGCACTAGTTCCCATGATCTCCGGTGCAACTGTGGGAAAGGAACACCGGGGTGGTTTTTAGTCGGTTAGAGTCCGACAGACCCCTCCGCCCGCCCCAGGGCGGAGGACATCCGTGTGGATTTTCCACCTCGGCAACAAAAAAAAAAAAAAAAAAAAGGTTAGGTTAGGTTAGGTTGGGGTGGGGGACTCCCCCCACAGAGCTTACGTCCACGTCGTGTCCCCTGGAAACAGCCCAGTTCTGACCACCGTAACGGAGTGGCAGACTGGGTTGGCCAAAGTGCTCTGTGCTCTCGTAGCGTATTTTATCTTTGCCTTGTTGAACCTACGATCCTGCGGAGGCTATGCCTAAACCCTCGCGGGACGCCTGCGGGCGCTTTTTAAAACCAAAAGGCCCTTCTCAGGGCCAACCCAAAGGCCCTTCTCAGGGCCAACCAGAGGGCCCTTCTCAGGGCCACCCCGACGCTCCGGCGTCAGAAACTAGCCGCGCGCCGTCTGCGGCTAGCTTCTTCGGAAGGGTGAGTGAGTCGTCTGACAACGACTCACTTGTTACTGTGTCGGACGCGGACGACTCCCGTCCGCGGAAGCGGGTCCACCGGAGCGGTGGGTCCGAGGGCTCCTCGGCCTCGGGGTCGACGAGGCTGCCGAAGGCTAAAAAGCCGACGGCGGCCGCGGATACCCATGTCGTTGGGCTCGCGGATGCCCAACGCCAGTTGGACCTGGCTCGGCGGGCGCAACTCCAGCACGAGCTAGAAGAGCAGGTTGCTGCCAAAGAGAAGCGGGCGCATGCTGCCCGGGCCAAGTCCGGGTACGGTGCGTCCCGCGTTCTTTACGCGGACTACTCTCTGGCCGAGCTGGAGAGAATGGCGGAGGAGGATGAGGGGGAGATTGTGGAGGTCGCCTCTAAGTCCTCCAACCTAAAAGGGACCTTTCAGAAGGCCCTCAAAAGCAGGGCCGCGAGCATGCGCGGTGTCGTCGCGGAGCTGGTCCGGCGGCAGGCCACCGACGAGACGCGGCAACTGCAGGCAAAAATAGATCGCCTGCAGTCAGAGGTCAGCCAGCTTCATCTGAAGCTGGCCGAAGCCACAGCCCGGCCACTGCAAGCCGAGACGAGCCCTGCGGCGGAGGGCCCCTCCTCCAACCTTGAGGATATCATCCGCAAGGTTGTTATGGAGGAGAGGGCCTTCACAAGAGCCTGCTTAGCAGGAATTGAGGACCGGCTCTTGCCGGACAAACGCCTCCGACCACCGCTTGCGGCGGATAAGAGGCAGTGCGAGCCGGGGCCGTCCTCCTCCTCCCAGGCGGAAGATGCCCTTCTCCCTTCAACCACCCCGTCCAACGAGTGGACGGAAGTGGTCCGTAAGGGGAAGGGCAAAGGCAAGAAGTCGGCGACGGCCGTCACTGTCGTCCCCGCCACCACCGCTCCCAGCCAGTCATAGGCAACCGACAAGGGAAAGGGGAAGGGGAAAGGGAAGGGAAAGGGGAAGCTGGTCCCCCCGTAAACCGCGGCCGTCGTGGTGACGCTCACCGCGGAGGCTGCGGAGCGAGGGGAGACG
Source organism: Xestia xanthographa (assembly GCA_905147715.2). Lineage (NCBI taxonomy): Eukaryota > Metazoa > Arthropoda > Insecta > Lepidoptera > Noctuidae > Xestia > Xestia xanthographa. The sequence continues at coordinate 29,291,317 of LR990663.1, forward strand.
TACGCGTCCATTTTGGTGCGGGCGCGTGCCAATGCCGATCCTACCCAACTAGGGATCGGCAGTGTGTCTTGCCGGCGAACCCAAGCCGGAGCTCGAATTTTCGAGTTCCCGGGGGCAGAAGGGAGTGCCCATGCAGACCTCTTTGCAGCCAAGCTGCAAGAGGTCATCGCGGACTCGGCCAAGGTGGCCCGGCCGGTCAAGTCGGTGGCCATTGAGGTGACGGAGCTAGATGACTCCGTCACCAAGGAGGAGGTGGCGCCGCGGCGGTCCAAGGCCGGGACATAAGACCCGGCCGCGGTGGTATGGGCACCATCCGCCTCGAGTGCCCAATCGCCGCTGCCGAAGCCGTCCTTGCGAAAGGACGGCTTCTAGTCGGGTTCAGCTCGGGCGCAGTCCGGGCACTCGAGGACCAGCCTCTGCGGTGTTTACGGTGCTTCGGCATCGGCCACACCAGGCCTCTGTGTCCGTCGAAGGTAGACAGGACGGACACATGCTACCGCTGCGGTAAGGAGGGCCACAAAGCCGCCTCCTGCAAGGCCGCCACGCCGCACTGTGCGGTGTGTGCCGCCAGTGGCCGCCGATCAGGCCACGTAATGAAGGGGAGGAAGTGTATTCCTCCCCCTAAGCGTGGCAAAGCGCAGGCGCCGACCGGGCCTGCGCCTGCTTTTACCGCTAACACCGCCGTTCCTGCGGCGGCTGCGGAGGAGGGTGCGATGTCCGACTGATGAACACAGTCGAACATCGCATCCTTCAAGCGAACACCAACCACTGCAGGACAGCCCAGGATCTGCTGATGCAGACCATGGCTGAGTGGTTGGTGGACTTGGCGGTGGTCGCCGAACCCTACTCGGTCCCTGGCCGTTGGCTGGGCGACCGAGACGGCTTGGTGGCGTTGGTGGCGCGGTCTTCCACAGACTCCCCTCCCCTCTCGCTCTTAGAGAGGGGACCGGGATACGTGGCCGCCGCGTGGAGAGAGACAGCGATGGTGGGGGTGTATTTTTCCCCAAACCGCCCTCTCTCGGAGCGCGCGCGGGAGGACGATCCTCTCGCTGCGCCGCTCCGCAGACGAAGAAGGGGAGAAGGCGTCGAGCCCTCCCTCCTCATGGTGACGGGCGGGCCACAGGCGCGGGGGTGCCTTCGCCCGCATTGCACCCGTCACCTTCGTTGGTCATTCCCGACCCCCCCACACCCGTGAGGGTGTGAGGGGTCTGCCTTGCAATCGTCGGCGGAGGACTGGAAGTAAAGGCTGTGCCGGTTTCCCAGTCCCCCGCCACTCGGACGAAGCGGGAATGCGCTGGGTCGTTTTAGTGGGTATACCGGGTCCACCCGGGGAGTCCCACATACCCCTCCCGTCCCCCGATGGGAGGGTATGCGTAATGCATTTTTTCCCAGCGTCAAAAAAAAAAAAAAAAAAAAAAAAAAAAAAAAGTTTAGGTTGGGGTAGCGGCCTTTCTCCAGGACTGGCTGTCGCCCCCTGTCGAGGTCCTGGACGTGGATTCCGCAGCGGTCCGGCTTAGGGGGTCCCTGACCGAGGTGTGCAATTCCAGCATGCCTCGGTCTCGCCGTCCGCCTCCCCGTCGTGCCGTCTATTGGTGGACACAGGAGCTTTCGGAGCTCCGGGCCGCCTGCGTGGCGGACCGCCTATACGCCTCTTACCGAGAGGCCGTGACGGTTCTCAAGTCTGCAATGGGCGCTGCAGAAGACTCGGCGAGGGCAGAGATGCTGGAGGGTCTCAACAGGGATCCTTATGGGAGACCATACAAAGCGGCGCGGAGCCAGCTACGCCCCTATGGTCCCCCACTGACGGAGACACTCGAACCAGCGTTGCTGGATGGGGTGGTCCGGTCCCTGTTTCCGCGCAGGACCGACTTCACCCCACCAACGATGGATCCCCCGCAAGGGGCGGTTTCGCCGGAGGAGGAGGTCCCCCCAGTGACGGCGGCGGAGTTCTACGCGGGGGTTCTCAACCTCCGCGCGAAGAAGACGGCCCCCGGACCGGACGGTGTCCCCGCACGGGTGGTGGCGATCGCCGCCTCCGAAATGGAGGACAGGTTTCGGGACCTTTTCAGCGCGTGCTTTACGACTGGGAGGTTCCCGAAACTGTGGAAAGAGGGACAGCTATGCCTCCTCCGAAAGGAGGGACGCCCGGTGGACTCCCCCTCGGCATACCGGCCCATCGTCCTGCTCGATGAGGTCGGTAAATTGTTCGAGGGTATTGTCGCCTCCCGGCTTGATAGCCATTTGCGGGAATTAGGGCCGGACCTGTCGGACGCCCAATTCGGTTTTCGTCGAGAGCGTTCGACGATCGATGCGCTGGCCCTACTCAAGGGCAAGGTGAAGGAGGCGGTGGAGGCGGGGGACGGAGTGTTGGCGGTGTCATTCGACATTGCCAATGCATTCAACTCCGTGCCCCACTCGACGATATTGGAAGCGCTCCGGTATCACGGAGTGCCCCAGTACCTGCGGAACCTCCTGGCCAGCTACTTGGAAGACCGAGAAGTCCTCCTCGTGGACAAGACGGCCACGGCAAGGCGGTACGGCGCAGAGTCCGGTGTTCCACAGGGGTCGGTGCTGGGGCCCCCCCTGTGGAACATTGGGTTCGACTGGCTCCTGGGAGGCTACTGGGAGTGAGGAGGCCTGGGCAGCGGTCGCCTCCTTTTGCGAGGACGTAATCTCGCAAAAGGAGGAGGCGGAACGCGCGCGGGAGGACGATCCTTTCGCTGCGCCGCTCCGCAGACGAAGAAGGGGGAGAAGGCGCCGTCCTCTCCCTCCTCAGTGTAGCGACGGGCGGGCGACAGGCACGGGGGTGCCTTAGCCCGCATTGCACCCGTCACCACCTTCGTCGGTCATTCCCGGGCCCGTCCCCCTCCCTACGGGGAGGGTGTGAGGGGTCCGCCATGAAGGGCAATCGTCGGTGGAGGACTGGACGTAAAGGCTGTGCCGGTTTCCCAGTCCCCCGCCACTAAGACGAAGCGGGAATGTCGCTGGGTCGTTTTAGTGGGTATACCGGGTTAGACCGGGGAGTCCCACATAACCCCCCCATCCCCCGATGGGAGGGTATGCGCAATGCATTTTTTCCCAGCGCAAACAAAAAAAAAAAAAAAAAAAAAAAAAAAGGTTAGGTTGGGGTAGGGAGCCGGACGCCCGGTGTCATCACTGCGTCCATTGTCTGGAGGACACGGCGCGGCATACGCTGGCAGAGTGTGTCGCATGGGAGGAGCCGCGCCGTGCCCTCGTGACAGAAGTGGGAGCCGACCTGTCGCTGCCGGCCGTCGCTCGCGCGATGGTCGGGAGCGCAGAGTCGTGGGATGCGGTGATCTCCTTCTGTGAAACGGTCATCTCACAGAAGGAGGCTGCGGAGAGGTTTAGGGAGGTCGAGACCGCTCTCCCCACCCGCAGCAGACGTGTCGGGCGTCGGAGGAGGGCGGACAACGCCCTCTTCCGGCCCCCCTAAACGGGTCCAGAGGGACGGTGGACTTGGGGACGTCCGCCGCCCCGCCGAATAACTGGACCCGAGGCGGTGGCGCGTAGTGTTCCGCGCGCGCCCCTATTGGCGTTGCGGGGGGAGTACACCTCACTCCCCCCGCAAACATGAGGTGGCCCGCAGAGGCGGGCCAGCACTAGCCGGGGATCGTGGAAGGCGCACTAGTTCCCATGATCTCCGGTGCAAGTGTGGGAAAGGAACACCGGGGTGGTTTTTAGTCGGTTAGAGTCCGACAGACCCCTCCGCCCGCCCCAGGGCGGAGGTCATCCGTGTGGATTTTCCACCCCGGCAACAAAAAAAAAAAAAAAAAAAAAAGGTTAGGTTGGGGTGCGTCAGAATTCCTCCACGTGTACCTAGTGGCTGCTGGTCCCTCTCGATACGTCTGGAGGGAAGAGCAGCTGCTGGGTCGGTGCACCCTGGGCGCGGCAGTATCCTTCCTCGAGGCATGAGAAGAAATTCTCATTCTTCGGGGAATGTTACTGTCGTGGCTAATATTCTGGGGAGGTGTCACATCGTTCGTCGTGCGATTACTCACGGAGCGGGTTTATCGTGCGAGGTGCGATGTGTATCAGGGGTCGGGGATATTGTCATGTGCCGTGCGATGGCTCACGGAGCGGGCTCATCGGACGGTACGTGACTAGGATTCACTCCTCGAAGTTCTCGGGGAGTAAATCGGGGAGGGGTAAAAACGTCGTGTGCCGTGTGATGGCTAACGGAGCGGGCTCATCAGACAGTACGTGATAAGAGATTCACTCCTCGAAGTTCTCGGGGAGTGAATCGGGGAGGGGTAAAAACGTCGTGTGCCGTGTGATGGCTTACGGAGCGGGCTCATCAGACGGTACGTGATAAGAGATTCACTCCTCGAAGTTCTCGGGGAGTGAATCGGGGAGGGGAAAAAGCGTCGTGTGCCGTGTGATGGCTTACGGAGCGGGCTCATCAGACGGTACGTGATAAGAGATTCACTCCTCGAAGTTCTCGGGGAGTGAATCGGGGCGGGGTAAAAACGTCGTGTGCCGTGCGATGGCTCACGGAGCGGGCTCATCGGACGGTACGTGATAAGAGATTCACTCCTCGAAGTTCTCGGGGAGTGAATCAGGGTTGGGAGCCTCCTTCATCTTGGATCGCGGCGTTCATCGCCCTCTGGTACACGTCTGCCCATCAGACGTGACTGTGAGCGTGATGAATCGTCGTGATAAGGGATCAGGGGGGAGGGGGGGAATATATATATATGTGTATGTATGTGTATGTATGTATATATTTTATATATTTATATGTATATGTTTATATATTTATGAAGAGTAGGGAGACAGGGACCACACCCTTAAAAGGAACAACAATATGAAAAAAACGATTTGTGAAAGACTACCCCAGGGCGGTACCAGCTGCTCAGCAGCTGGAGAATCCGTCACGATCCCTTCGGGATCGTCAAGCCCCTCGTATTCTGGGGGGGGGCAGCAATCGTTTTCCACTTGCCAATGGCAACGAGAGCCGAGGAGGCTCAACCAGATCACGGTCTTTCGAAGACCTAATCTCTTTTTCACCGCGCCGCGCGGTAGACGCAGTGACGCACTCTGGCACTGCGTCACCAGGGACGGGAGCAGAGGCTCCAGCGGAACCACGCGTGGTTCTGGAGAGGGTGGATGTATCGTCGGTGGTCAACGACACACCGCAACCAGTCGCGACCGCCGTCTCCAAATTTTGGTTGAAGCGGCCGCATGACTGTGGGTCGGATGCGGGCTCGGTGGGCTTGTCTTCCAGTGAGGAGAACCTGCCGGCCCCCAAGGTGCCAACAACAAGGAGGGGCAGAGGACGCGGGAAACCCTCCGGAGCGAGTGCTCCGGCGGCGTCACACGAATCCCGGGGCCGCTTTCTAAAGCCCCCCGAAACACCGGTGAGCGACTCCGACACAATGCAGGTAGAACAAGGTGATGCCTCCATCGCATTGGTGTCCACCAGGGCAGAGGTCAATGCCGCGAGACGGGAGGGCCGGAAGGCCATCGCGACCGACGAGGTCGCTGAGTTGGCTCGTCGGGCAAGAGAGAGGCGGTCCCAGCCGAAGCTCCTGAGGGCTGGACGGCAGAGGCTCTTAGCCGTCAGGTTTTAGATGGCGTGGACGTCGTCTTGAAGGTGGCCACGAAGTCGGGCAATGTTGGAGGTTGATACCTTCATGGTATGTAATCTGTCACATAGTGACTGTATGTATGTAGTCATGACAACAGTGCTCAATAAAATGTCTGACGACTGAAACGTGTTTTCTCTGAATTTATGCTATCGCAAGTAACGCCTGCTAGCTCTGCTGGACACTTTCCATCAGGTTATGGGCCCAGGAATTGCCTAGAAATTGCCCAGGGTGTTGCGTGCGCAGTAATTGCACGATATCGTAAATTTTAAAATTTGGAAATACGCACTATCGAAAATGACGGATGTCAATAGTTCGTCAGGTTCCATTTTTGGAATCGGGAAGCTCAGAGGTGCAGAGAACTTTGAAGTTTGGAAGTTCCAAGTCCAAAACTACCTGGAATGTAAAAACTGGTGGGTGGCCGTAGAAGCCACAGAAGTCTCTGCAGAACTCAAAGATGCTGATCGACAGGCGCGTACTACCATGTGTCTACTATTGGAGCCTTCATGTTTTTCAAATGTCTACAATTTGAAGACTGCACATGAGGTATGGCATAAGCTGTGTGGTGCATACGAGGATAAAGGCTGGGGTAGACGAATATCACTGCAGCGTCAATTATGGTCATGTAAGTTGGAAAACTTTGCGAATATGGAGAAATACGTATCAAAAGTACTATCCATAGCACAACAATTGGCTGCAATAGACGCGAAAGCCTCAGATGATTGGATCATTTCCATTTTGCTTGCCGGATTATCATCAGAGTACAACCCATTGATAATGGCGGTAGATAATAGTGGAAAGGATATTAGCCTAGAGCAGATCAAAACCAAACTGCTGCAGGAGGCCAATAGACAAGCTGAAACAGCTGGAGCTGGTGAGCACGCCCTTGCTTCTAAACAGGAAAAGGCACCCAAAAACAATGCTCGTAAACCAGTGCGCAAGTGCTATAAATGCCACAAAGAAGGACACAAGGCAGCTGAATGTAAGAAGCTGAATGCCGGTGTGGTCGGTTTGAGCATGAGTACAGCAAATACCAAGAAGAAAAGCGATTGGTATGTGGATAGCGGATGCTCGACCCATATGACTTACGATGCTGGAAAGTTATGTAACTATAAGAAAGTAAAGGATAATTTGACAATTAAAGTGGCTAATGGAGAACAAATACCAGTTGAAGGTAGAGGAAATGCTAATCCAAAAGTTAGCGGAAGTTCAGATTTCACGTTAGAAAATGTTCTTCATGTTCCTCGACTAAACTTGAATCTAATATCAGTGAGCGATCTTGTTAAGAAAGATTTCGCGGTTAATTTTGACAAAGGAGGTTGCATTATAAGGAATTAATCCGACCAAATAGTTGCGACGTGCAAAGAAGTTGACGGAATTTTCAAATTAAATGAAAAACAAAATTATGTCAACGCGATGTTGTCAAATGAACCTCTGTCAAACTTATGGCATAGAAGGTTGGCGCATTTAGGTCAAAATAACATACTAATATTAAAAGATCTGGTAACTGGTATGAAATTCGATAGTAAACAGAACTTTGAGCCATGTATTCCATGCATTCAAGGTAAGACATGTAAAAGTCCGTTCAAAAATAAAGGCACACGAGCACAACAGATTCTTGAATTAGTACACACGGATATTTGCGGTCCAATGGAAGAGCCATCGTTTGTTGGTTCCTTGTACATGTTGCTATTTATCGACGATTACACGCGCAAGACGCACGTTTATTTCTTAAGAAATAAGAGTCAAACTTTCGAAAAATTTCGTGAATATAAGGCCGAAGTAGAGAGAGAGACTGGTAAGTCGATAAAATGCCTCAGATCTGATAATGGTACTGAATTTTGTAATCATGCTTTCGACAGATTGTTCAAGTCATCTGGTATAAAGCACCAAACGACCGTTCCTTATACACCCGAACAAAATGGCGTAGCTGAGAGGGCGAACAGATCGATCATTGAGAAAGCAAGGACGTTGCTTTGTGAGGCGAATCTTAGCAAGAAGTTTTGGGCTGAGGCAGTATATACCGTGGTATACCTAAAGAATCGAAGCCCCACAAAGGCGGTCACGAATAAAGTACCTGAAGAACTATGGTCTGGTAAGAAAGTGAACGTAAGTCATTTAAAAATCTTCCGATGTTTGGCGTTTGCATTGAAACCGAAGCAGAAAAGGCAAAAGCTCGACATGAAGACTGAAGGTTTAATTTTGGTTGGCTATTGTGAGCTTACGAAAGGTTACCGGCTAATGAATCTGCAGACTAGTAAGATACTTATTGCTAGAGATGTAAAGTTCTTGGAAAATGTTTTTCCAGGCGATGGTACGAATGTGACGAAGAACGCAGTTGTTCCTTTGTCCCTAGAACAGGAACGAACTGAACCTGCGATATTGGATATATCTCCTGATGTCCACTCAAACAGTGAAGACGATTTTCAGGATGCAGATGTTGGAAGTACCGAACCTGCTATAACACCAGAGCCAAGTGTTGAGACGAGTATCGAGCCGAGATACAACCTGCGTACACGGAAGCCGATCGACTATTCTTGTACGTGCATCAACGCTCTCGCGGCAATTGACGGCGATCCGACGACTGTAGAACAGGCGCTAGCTAGGCCTGATCGTGAGCTGTGGCAGAAGGCCATGGACGAGGAGTTGCAATCGTTGAAGGAGAACCAGACGTGGACGCTAGTAAACTTGTAGTGGCCTACAAACATACGTCCGGCCGCCACCGAGCGCCGCGGCTTACTGGAGCAGTGGAGCGCGCGCGCGCCGGCGGCGCACGGCGCGACCGTGGTTCAGTGGTATGGGAGCTCGAAGAGTGACGTCGTGAGCCTGCTATCTGCGCCGCGTTCATTCCTTGACTGAGGCAAAATGCGTGGCGCGAGCTTTTATATCCTGCGCACGATATTCACGTTTCCAAAACATTTTGGGTTTTGTGTAGCTTGTCTGTGATTGGTGTTTTCATAATATGTATTAAGAGTTGACCCAGCCACTAAGTGCACATTGTATTTTTAGTATATAACTAGGACCTAAGAAAATAAATGATGGATTTATTACCATACAACCGAGTTTTATTTATACCTCATAATAACTACCAAAGTGGTGACCCCGACCGGAACAATGGAGAAAGAATCGCCGAAGCTATTACTTAGCAGAGAAGACGTCGAAGCTGTCTCCGTGAAGGCGAGGATACCAGAGTTTTGGCGTGATAAACCAAGACTATGGTTCGCGCAGTTTGAAACAGTGGTCGCTAATCAGAAGCTCGGCGACGAGAACAAGTTTGGTCTCGCAGTCGCGCAGCTAGAGAAGATCGACGTGGAACAAATTAGTGACATTATTATGTCACCACCCAACACTGAAAGATACGAAAAACTTAAGACGCGATTACTTTCAGTCTACGAGGAGTCAGAGAATAAGCAACTGCAGAAGTTACTCAACGAGGTGGAACTCGGAGACCAACGTCCATCACAGCTACTGCGGCGTATGCGAGATTTGGCACGAAATAAATTACCCGACGAAACACTGCGAATGTTATGGATGAGTCATCTTCCCTCCTCAACGCGTGCAGTACTTTCCGTTAGCATGGAATCGAACCTGGAATCGCTAGCGGCAATGGCTGATAAAATGGATGAACAAGCGAAAGAAATAAACTCTGTTTGTTCCTGTAGCCATGGCAGAAACAGTTCGCATCAAGCCTCGACGTCAAGAATGGAAGACAGAATTATCAATATGATTGAGTCACTTTCTCGTGAAGTTGCGGAGCTGAAGATCGAAAGATCACGAAGCCCCTACCGTAGACTATACCGTAGCAGGTTTGGATCGAGATCCCGTTCCAGGTCTCGGAAGGATATAGTGGACAAGGACATATGCTATTTTCACAAGAGGTTCGGAAAAGAAGCTTACCGGTGTCGAAGCCCTTGCAACTTTGAAAACAAGAATAAGCATTCACAGGGAAACTAAAGACGACTTCAGCTACGACGGGAGCCGAAGTCAACGAAATAACGAAGTACCGTCTGTTTATCAAGGAATTGTCAACTGGACTACGTTTTCTCATCGATACTGGCGCGAACGTGTCTGTACTTCCAGTACAAAAACAAGAAAAAAGGAAACAGGTACCTACAAGTCATCTTTACGCGGTCAACGGTACATCGATACCCTCATATGGCGAACGATCGATGGTACTCAATTTTGGACTCCGTCGACCCTACAGATGGAATTTTGTGATTGCTGAGGTCAGTCGACCAATATTAGGAGCTGACTTCCTACACAAACATCAACTCACAGTGGACATTCACGGCCGCAGACTCATCGATAAGCAAACAAGTTTATCCGTCGTCGGTTACGTCACAGCCACGGTCGACAATAGCATCAACACCGTGGACGATCAACAGCCGTACCATGACTTGCTCGCTGCCTATCCAGACATAACTCGACCGAATTTGAAGCTATGCCACAGCCAAGTGGAGCACCACATCGAAACAAAAGGCCCACCGTTGTACGCCAAAGCGAGACCGCTACCACCTCATAAGTATAAGGCAGCAAAAGAAGAGTTCCAATCAATGATCGAGCAAGGAATCTGCAGACCATCAAACAGCCCATGGGCCAGTCCACTTCATCTGGTACTAAAGAAAGATGGCAAATACAGAGCATGTGGCGACTACAGGAGACTGAACGCAGTCACAGTTCCCGATCGGTACCCCATACCAAGACTGCATGACTTCACCTACTCCTTGTTGGGGAAGAAATGTTTCTCCATCATTGATTTGAAGAAGGCCTATTACCAAGTCCGAAACCGTGAAGAAGATATCATGAAAACAGCTGTCATTACACCATTCGGCCTGTATGAATTTACAAGAATGTGCTTCGGCCTGCGCAACGCTGGTCAGACATTCCAGCGACACATCGACAACGTTTTACGAGGGCTCCCAGTATTTTCATTTATCGACGATATTTTAGTAGCATCAGAAACCCAAGAAGAGCACAGAAGAGACCTAGAAGACGTTTTCAAGAGGTTGAACGACAATGGTCTACAGTTGAATGTCTCAAAATGCATTTTCGGCCAACCAACACTTGATTTCCTGGGCTATACTATATCCACCGAAGGAATCAAGCCAACGAACGAGAAGATCAAGGCTATCACGGAATACCGACTGCCTCAGAACATTCAAGAACTTCGTCGATTCCTGGGAATGATAAATTTCTATAGGGAAAACATTCCTAACGCTGCCGAACATCAAAAGGAATTAAACGCCTACCTACACGACTCAAAGAAAAACGACAAAACAATAATACAATGGAGCGAAGCAGCAACAAAAGCCTTTAACATGTGCAAACAAGACATATCCAACGCCGCACTATTGTCTTATCCATCGTCGAGCCTACCGTTTGCATTGATGACCGACGCCTCTGATACCTGTGCGGGAGCCGTGTTACAACAGAAAATCAAAGGAAGATGGAAACCACTCGGTTTCTTCTCTAAGAAGTTCAACGACGCGCAGAAGAAATACTCCACCTACGACCGGGAACTGTTAGCAATGTACATGGCTGTCCGTCACTTTCGCAGGATGTTCGAAGGCAGTGACGTCATCATTTTCACGGACCACAAACCACTGATTAACGCACTAAAAGCGAACAGCAGAAGTGAAACACCTCGTCGCACAAGGTATTTGGAATACATCGGCCAGTTCGTCACCGATATCAAGCACATCGCAGGAAGAGACAATATAGTCGCCGACACGCTGTCCAGGGTAGAAACAATAACCTGTCCCTCACCGATCAACTACGAAGAGTTAGCTCAGACCCAAACGCAAGATGAAGAGTTCAAACAAATATTGAACAACGACCGATATTCGTTCAAGAGAATTAAACTACCCGAAACGAACAAAAGAATTTACTGCGAGATGTCTTCGGGTAGCGCTCGTCCATACCTACCCACCGCACTCAGAAAAGAAGCATTCAAAACGATTCACGACCTTAATCACCCCGGCGTAAGAGCAACGAAGCGGCAAATTACCACGCGATATTTCTGGCCAACGATGAAGTCCGATGTAACAGAATGGGCGCGAGCTTGCAGCCAATGTCAACTCGTGAAAGTGCACCGACACACAAAAGCACCGGTAGCAAGTTTCAAGGACGTCGAACGATTGTCTCATCTCCATATCGACATTGTTGGTCCATTACCAATATCTAATAATTGTCGTTATTTACTGACGATGATCGACAGAGCAACGAAGTGGCCCGAAGCAAAGCCGATTGAAGATATAACCGCAGAGAGGGTAGCCAGAGTGGTGTACGAAGAGTGGATCGCAAGATTTGGGTGCCCGGTTACAATTACAACAGACCGCGGAGCACAATTTGAATCCGACCTCTTCAACAAGTTAATGCATCGTATGGGTATTCAACGCACACGAACTACGGCGTACCACCCACAATCAAATGGTTTGGTAGAACGCTGGCACCGGACCCTCAAAACATCGCTTGCCGCAAGATTAAATTCTACAGGTTGGGCGCACGAACTACCTACAGTACTGTTGGGTCTGCGCGCCGCTTACAAAGAAGATGTCGGAGCAAGTACAGCCGAGCTACTGTATGGGCAAACTATCCGCCTACCGGGAGAGTTCTATGGAGAAGCTACACCGCAATGCAGCAGCCCATCATACTTCATGGAACATTTAACCGAAGCACTGAACAAAGCACAAGCTCAGCGAGAAGTAAACAAGACCCGTTCAGTATTTATTCACGGCGATCTATACAAGACTACACATGTATATGTACGCAACGACGCAGTGCGCAAGCCGTTGACACCTACTTATAATGGCCCGTATCCAGTCATCGCTCGCAACAATAAATACTTCACCGTCCAACTAGCCAAATCAACATCGAACATCTCTATCGACAGACTGAAGCCTGCTTACTACCTGAACGCGGAACCAGAGCACCAAGCAACGTACGCACACATCACGAAATCTGGAAGAACATCAAAACCACCTGTACGCTTCGCTGGCGGGGGAGTAATGTAGTGGCCTACAAACATACGTCCGGCCGCCACCGAGCGCCGCGGCTTACTGGAGCAGTGGAGCGCGCGCGCGCCGGCGGCGCACGGCGCGACCGTGGTTCAGTGGTATGGGAGCTCGAAGAGTGACGTCGTGAGCCTGCTATCTGCGCCGCGTTCATTCCTTGACTGAGGCAAAATGCGTGGCGCGAGCTTTTATATCCTGCGCACGATATTCACGTTTCCAAAACATTTTGGGTTTTGTGTAGCTTGTCTGTGATTGGTGTTTTCATAATATGTATTAAGAGTTGACCCAGCCACTAAGTGCACATTGTATTTTTAGTATATAACTAGGACCTAAGAAAATAAATGATGGATTTATTACCATACAACCGAGTTTTATTTATACCTCATAATAACTACCAAAAACTTACCACGTGACAAGAAGCCGATACAATGTAAATGGGTCTTTAAGATTAAGCGAGATAGCGATGGTAAGGTCTCAAAGTATAAAGCTAGGCTGGTTGCGAAGGGATTTACTCAGGTACGTGGCGTAGACTATAACGAAACTTATTCTCCGGTAGTTAGGAGCTCGACTTTGCGACTGTTATTCTCATTAGCTGTAGAATATGATTGGGATATAGATCAGTGGGATGTGACGACAGCTTTCCTTTACGGTAAACTGAAGGAAGATATTTACATGATGCAGCCTGTAGGTGCTATAGCCAAGGGTCAGGAGACGAAGGTCTGCAAGTTAAATAGGTCGTTGTATGGTCTGAAGCAAGCGTCGAATGCTTGGTTTCATGAACTTGACCAAGAGATGCTTAGCTTAGGTTTCACGCAATCGAAGATAGAGCCCTGCTTATACCAAAAGTTAAAGGCCGGTTTATTGAAAAAATTCAAGGTCAAGGATCTAGGTCGTGCTAGACATGTTTTAGGTATGAGACTTAAGAGAGACAATAACACTATTTACCTTGATCAAGAACAGTATGTTATTAATGTGTTAAAGGAATTTGAAATGACGGATTGTAAACCAGTCATTACCCCTATGGAAGTTGGTCTCAGATTGGAGAAAGCTTCAGATTCCAGTTGTAGGTTGCCATATCAGAATCTGGTAGGATGTCTAAACTATTTAGCCCAAAATAGTAGACCAGATATCGCGCATGCCGTTAGCGTTCTAGCACAGTTTAACTCGTGCTACGACGAAATTCACTTTAAGTATGCTAAACGGGTGCTTAGATATTTAAAAGGGACGTCTGATTTTGCACTTACTTTCCGAAAGTCAGGTAAATTAGAACTTCTTGGCTACTTGGATGCGGATTGGGGTGGGTCATATGATAGAAAATCCTTTACGGGTCTAATGTTCATGTTAGGCGATAGTTTAATAACGTGGGAGAGTCGCAAGCAAAGGTGTGTTGCTTTGTCCTCTACCGATGCAGAGTACATAGGTCTTAGTCAAGCTTCAAAGGAAGCGATTTACTTAAGAAGTTTGTTAAAGAGCTTAACAAATGATAGTTGCGATAAACCCGTAGTTATTTATAATGACAATCAGTCTGCACATCACATTGCAAAAAACAAGATGAACCATAATAGGACGAAACATATCGATATTAGGTTTCACTTTGTTCGCGAAGCGATATCGAATGAGGCGGTAGAGGTGCAGTATGTACCTTCACAGGAAATGGTGGCAGATATGTTAACAAAGTCTCTGCCAGGCCCCAAGATAAAGTTAGCTTTAGCGAGATTACCCATTAAGAGGGCGGGTAGTGAAAGTGGTGTAACTTAGTTTTTGATATGTTGTATTTGTTTTGTACAAATAGGTTTAGGGTTTTATAATGGTATAATCTCTGTTTTGTTTATTTTGTATGTTTTAATTAATATGTTGATGTGGGTACTGTCGAGTACAACGTATTTGTGTACACTCTTGTACAAAGTTGCATACACACTTGTGCATGTTTTGGAACTAGTGACCTGGTGCGATTTAAGTGTGCATGTACACTTGTTAGTCTTAAGGGTGCGTACACATGTGGCAGATTAAGGGTGCGTGTTGGAGGTTGATACCTTCATGGTATGTAATCTGTCACATAGTGACTGTATGTATGTAGTCATGACAACAGTGCTCAATAAAATGTCTGACGACTGAAACGTGTTTTCTCTGAATTTATGCTATCGCAAGTAACGCCTGCTAGCTCTGCTGGACACTTTCCATCAGGCAACCTGAAGGGGACGTTCACGCGGGCCCTGAAGGAGGCGGCAACCGGGATCAAAGAGGCGGTGGACGTCCTCGTTGACCGGACGACCTCGGAGGAGATCGTGAAGCTCCGAGAGGAGAATTTCCGTCTCCATACAAGGATGGAGGAGCTACAGCGTGAGATCAGCGCCCTGAGGGCAGAGTTCAGCCGGCAGCAGGGTGCGACGACTACGGACAGTCATGCCCTGCCACAGAACGGGTCTTTGGGGGAAGACCAGTTTAGCCGGCTGCTGAGCATAATGACCGCCCGCTTTGACAGCCTAGAGCCCAGGCTCAACCCCCCTATTAGGCTTCGTCCGCCACTGGCGGCAGATATGCGAAGGAAGGAGGCGGAGCCCGCACCAGCGGTGGCTGGGCCAACGTGGGCCCAGGTGGCTAAAGCACCACCTCCGCCACAAAAGCCCACGACGGTGACCAAAAAGGCCTCGCAGGCGCCCAAAAAGCCCACGCAGGTGCCTAAAAAGCCTACAGCGGGGGGCAAAAAGATAGGACAGGGGACAAGTAATCCCACTGAGGGGAGCTCGTCCCCTAAAGAAAATGAGGAGGCCTGGCAGACAGCCGAAGGCCGTAAAAAGAAGCGGAAGAGGGGTCGCAAGGCCAAGAACGCGCAGGGCTCCAAGGGGCAGGCCCCCAGAATCCGCGTCCCTCGCTCCGAGGCTGTAGTGGTGACGCTGCAGCCCGAAGCCAAAGAGAGAGGAGTCACATACCAAAAGGTACTGGCGGAGGCGAGGGCTAAACTGGCCTTCGCTGACTTTGGCACACCGGACGGCTTCCGTTTTAAAACGGCAGCCACGGGGGCCAAGATGTTTGAGTTGGCGGGGACCAGCTGCGCCGAGAGGGCGGACTCTCTAGCTGCAAAGCTGAGAGACGTCCTCAACCCCGAGGAGGCCCGGGTATCCAGACCCATGAAGACGGCTGAGGTTCGCGTCGATGGGCTGGATGACTCAGTCAGTCCAGAGGAGGTGGTGGCGGCCATAGCCCGGAGCGGCGGATGCCCGCCAGAAAATGTGCGGGCGGGCGACATCCGCGTTAATGCTGGCGGGCTTGGCACCATCTGGGTGCGGTGCCCGGTGGCTGCGGCCAAGCAGGTCGCCGACGCGGGCCGCCTACTGGTGGGCTGGGTGTCAGCGAGGGTAAAACTCCTGGCACCCCGGGCCATGCAGTGCTACCGGTGCCTGGAGAAAGGTCACGTCCGGGCACTCTGCACCTGCGAAACAGACCGCAGCGATTTGTGTTATCGCTGTGGTCAGCCCGGACATAAGGCGGCCCAGTGCTCCGCGGAGCCAAACTGCAGCCTGTGTACAGCTGCAGGAAAGTCCGCGGGGCACCGAATAGGTGGCAACGCTTGCGGCGCGCCCAGAAAGCGCAGCAAGCGTTCGACCAAGGCTGCGGGAGCTGCACCCTCTAGCACCTCTGAGGCCGACTCCCGGCCTGTGGTGGGACGAAGCGAGGAAATGCAGTGTCAGTGATGGCACTCCATTTCCTACAGGCGAATATCAATCACTGCACCAGAGCTCAGGATCTCTTGGTCCTGAGCATGGCGGAGTGGTCGATAAATGTGGCGGTGGTCGCTGAGCCGTACTTCATCCCCCCCCGGGAAAACTGGGCAGGGGATCTGGACGGCCTGGTGGCCATCATCGGCGCGACTCTTGTCGACGTATCCCGGGGTCACGGTTGGGTTGCCGCCCTTGTGAACGGGATCGTCACGATCGGGGCATATTTTTCGCCCAACAGGAGTCTCGCCGACTTCGAGAGCTTCCTTGTCGAGTTGGGAGCCGTCGTCGGCCGGTCTCACCCTCGGCCCATTTTGCTTCTCGGTGATCTGAACGCCAAATCTGCGGCGTGGGGATCCCCGGTCACAGACCCGAGAGGCGAAGTGCTAGAGGAGTGGGCCATTACGACGGGCCTGGCCGTCTTAAATCGGGGTTTGGCCTACACGTGTGTGCGACAGCGGGGCGGGTCCATAGTGGACGTCTCATTCGCTAGTCCCGCTGTCGTGCACCGTGTCCGTGATTGGCGCGTGGAAGCGGAGGTGGAGACGCTATCGGACCACCGATACATACGCTTCGACGTCTCTGCCCAAACCGCTGGAGGTCGTATCCAATCGGCCCCCCGGAGAGACGGCTCGCGTTGGGCACTGAAACGCCTCGACAGGGAGGCTCTCGAGGAGGCCACTATCGTCCTAGCCTGGATTCGGGAGTCGGCTACCGTCGGTCCCATTGACGTCGAACAGGAGGCGCAGTGGTTTGGCGACGCGATGACGCAAATCTGCGACGCGTCCATGCCTCGCGTCTCCCCTCTGTCCACAAGGCGCCGCGTGTACTGGTGGTGCGTTGAGGTCGAGCGGCTGCGCGTCGCGTGCGCAGACGCCAGACGCCCGTACGCGCGATGTCGGAGGAGACGTCTGCGGGACCCCGACGAAGAAGCCGCGCTGTATGAGGTGTACCGCGCGGCGAAGGAGGCTCTGTGGCTGGCCATCGGTGAGTCGAAAACGCGCTCCAGAGAGGAGCTGCTGGCGACCCTAGACGGGGATCCGTGGGGGCGCCCTTACCGCACGGTCCGAGGAAAACTTCGGCCATGGGCCCCCCCACTAACGGAAGGTCTCGAGCCGCAGTTCCTAGAGCGAGTGGTCTCGGCTCTCTTCCCTGAGAGAGCCGAGCATGAGCCACCGCCGATGGCTCTGCCCACAGCTGCAGAGTCGGAAGAAGAAGAGGAGAGCGAAACCGTCCCAGAGGTGACACAGGCGGAGATGAGTGCGGCCGTGATGCGGCTCCGGGCAAAAAACACTGCTCCGGGGCCCGACGGAGTGCCTGGCCGCGCTCTAGTCCTCGCCCTGAAGGAGCTGGAGCCCCCACTGAGGGGACTCTTCTCGGCGTGCCTTGAGCAGGGTCGTTTCCCTACCAGGTGGAAGTCTGGTCGACTGGTCCTGCTCAAGAAGGCGGGGCGCCCGGTGGATTCGTCGTCCGCTTATCGGCCCATAGTGCTGCTGGACGAGGCGGGCAAGTTGTTCGAGCGAGTAATCGCAGATCGCCTCGTCAGCCACTTGTGCACGGTTGGGCCGAACCTGGACGACAGCCAGTTTGGCTTCCGGTGTGGGCGCTCTACCATCGACGCCATCAGGAGAGTAAGAGTCCTGGCGGAGGAAGCGGTGTCCCAGGGTGGGGTGGTGCTGGCGGTGTCTCTGGACATCTCCAACGCGTTCAACACCCTGCCCTGGAGTTGCATTAGGGAGGCCATGCGATACCATCGGGTGCCTTCCTACCTCCGCAACATCGTGGGGGCGTATCTCTCGGGAAGATGTGTCACCTATATGGGACGAGACGGCGTGGGCCGTCGCGAAATGTCGTGCGGTGTTCCACAGGGCTCGGTTCTGGGCCCACCCCTGTGGAACATCGGATACGACTGGGTTTTGCGGTGCGAGCTCCCGCCAGGAGTGAACCTGACCTGTTATGCGGACGACACGCTGGTCACGGCTCGGAGGAGCTCGTACAGGGAAGCAGCGTTGCTGGCCACGGCTGCGGTCTCACAGGTGGTGAGCCGCATACGACGCCTGGGCCTGGAAGTGGCCCTTAACAAGTCGGAGGCCATCGCTTTTCATGGCCCTCGACGGGCACCGCCGTTGGGATCACACATTGTGGTCGGGGGGGTCCAGATCGCTGTCGGGTCAACCATGAAGTACCTTGGATTGGTGCTCGACAGCCGTTGGGACTTCGGCCCCCACTTTCAGCGTCTGGTGCCCAAGTTGATGGGCGCGGCGGGCGCGCTGTCAACGCTGCTTCCCAATCTGGGGGGCCCGAGCTCCGCCTGCAGGCGGTTGTACGTGGGGATCGTGCGATCGATGGCCCTTTATGGGGCCCCGATATGGGCGACCGACCTGACGGCCCGCACTATCGCAGTTCTGCGCAGACCGCAGAGAGCAATGGCCATCAGGGTCGTACGGGGATATCGCACGATCTCCTACGAGGCGGCTTGCGTACTGGCCGGATCCCCGCCGTGGGACCTGGAGGCGAAGACCCTCGCGACACTATACCAGTGGCGCGAGGAGGCCAAACATCGGGGCGAGAGGCTGGTGCAGCGACAAATAACAGTGCACCGGTCTCAGCTCCAACAGGTCATGGTGGCGGAATGGCGGGGGAGGCTAGAGCTCCCTACCGCCGGCCTCGACACAGTTGAGGCGATCCGGCCAGTACTCGACGACTGGCTCGGGAGGAAGCACGGCTCCCTGACGTTTCGGGTGACGCAGGTGCTCTCGGGGCACGGCTGCTTCGGGAAGTACCTGTGTCGCTTGGGCAGGGAGCCGGACGCTCGGTACCATCACTGCGTCCACTGTATGGAGGATACGGCGCGGCATACGCTGGCTGAGTGCGCCGCGTGGGATGAGCCGCGCCGTGCCCTCGTTGCAGAGGTTGGAGGAGACCTGTCGCTGCCGGCCGTCGCTCGCTCGATGGTCGACAGCGCAGAGTCCTGGGACGCGGTGATGTCCTTCTGCGAAACCGTCATGTCGCAGAAGGAAGCTGCGGAAAGGGAAAGGGAGGTGACGAGCCCTCACCCATCCCGCAGCAGACGCGCCGGGCGTCAGCAGAGGGCTGACAATGCCCTCTTCCGGCCCCCCTAAATTGGTCCAGGGGTGACGGATTCGGGGACATCCGTCGCCCCCTATTACAATGGACCCGAGACGGCGGCGCGTTGTGTTCCACGCGCGCCTCTCATGACGTAGCGGGGGGAGTCTTACACCTCACTCCCCCCGGGACGAGGCCCGCAGGTCAAGCGGGCCAGCACTAGTCTGGGGCAGCGGAAGTCGCATCAGTTCCCGCTGCCCCCCGACGCAAGTGTGCGAGGGAACACCGGTGTGGTTTTAGTCAGTACGAGTCTGACAGACCCCTCCGCTCTCCCCAGGGCGGAGGACATCCATTGAGGATTTCCACATCGAGAAAAAAAAAAAAAAAAAAAAAGGTTAGGTTAGGTTGGTTAGGTTGGTCCAGAGGGACGGTGGGGTCCAGAGGGACGGTGGACTTGGGGACGTCCGCCGCCCCGCCGAATAACTGGACCCGAGGTGGTGGCGCGTAGTGTTCCGCGCGCGCCCCTATTGGCGTTGCGGGGGGAGTACACCTCACTCCCCCCGCAAACATGATGTGGCCCGCAGAGGCGGGCC
Organism: Xestia xanthographa; assembly: GCA_905147715.2. Lineage (NCBI taxonomy): Eukaryota > Metazoa > Arthropoda > Insecta > Lepidoptera > Noctuidae > Xestia > Xestia xanthographa. The sequence goes on from LR990663.1 coordinate 29,311,308, forward strand.
AGCACTAGCCGGGGATCGTGGAAGGCGCACTAGTTCCCATGATCTCCGGTGCAAGTGTGGGAAAGGAACACCGGGGTGGTTTTTTTTTTTTTGTTTTTTTAGTCGGTTAGAGTCCGACAGACCCCTCCGCCCGCCCCAGGGCGGAGGACATCCGTGTGGATTTTCCACCTCGGCAACAGAAAAAAAAAAAAAAAAAAAAAAAAAAAAAAAAAAAAAAAAGGCTAGGTTAGGTTAGGTTGGGGGACCCCCCCACAGTGCTTGCGTCCACGTCGCGTCCCCTGGAAACGACCCAGTTTGACCACCGTAACGGAGTGGCAGACTGGGTTGGCCAAAGTGCACTGTGACTTCGTAGCTCATTTTATTCTATTGCGTTGTTGACTACGAACCTGCGGAGGCTATGCCAAAACCTACGCGGGGCGCCTGCGGGCGATTTTTAAAACAAAAAGGCCCTTCTCAGGGCCAACCCAAAGGCCCTTCTCAGGGCCAACTAGAGGGCCCTTCTCAGGGCAACCCCGACGCTCCGGTGTCAGAGGTAAGCCGCGCGCCGTCTGCGGCTAGCTATTTCGGAGGGGCGAGTGAGTCGTCCGACAACGACTCACTTGTTACTATGTCGGAAGCGGACGACTCTCGTTCGCGGAAGCGGGTCCACCGGAGCGGTGGGTCCGAGGGCTCCTCGGCCTCGGGGTCGACGAAGTTGCCGAAGGCTAAAAAGCCGACGGCGGCCGCGGACACCCATGTCGTTGGGCTCGCGGACGCCCAACGCCATTTGGACCTGGCTCGGCGGACGCAGCTTCAGCAAGAACTGGAGGAGCGGGTTGTTGCGAAGGAGAAGCGGGCGCAAGTCGCGCGGGCCAGATCCGGGTACGGTGCGTCCCGAGTTGTATACGCGGACCATTCTCTGGCCGAGCTGGAGAAAATGGCAGAGGAGGACGAGGAGGAGATTGTGGAGGTTGCCTCTAAGTCCTCCAACCTTAAGGGGACCTTTCAGAAGGCCCTCAAGAGCCGGGCCGCGAGCATGCGCGGTGTCGTCGCGGAGTTGATCCGGCGGAAGGCCACCGACGAGACGCAGCAACTGCAGGCGAAAATAGATCGCCTGCAGTCGGAGGTCAGCCAGCTTCATCAGAAGCTGGCTGAAGCCACAGCCCGGCCACTACAAGCCGAGACGAGCCCTGCGGTGGAGGGCCCCTCCCCCAACCTTGAGGATATAATCCGCAAGGTTGTAATGGAGGAGAGGGCCTTCACAAGAGCCTGCTTAGCAGGGATTGAGGACCGGCTCTTGCCGGAGAAACGCCTCCGACCGCCGCTTGCGGCGGATAAGAGGCAGTGCGAGCCGGGGCCGTCCTCCTCCTCCCAGGCGGAAGATGCCCTTCTCCCTTCAACCACCCCGTCCAACGAGTGGACGGAAGTGGTCCGTAAGGGGAAGGGCAAAGGCAAGAAGTCGGCGACGGCCGTCACTGTCGTCCCCGCCACCACCGCTCCCAGCCAGTCACAGGCGACCGACAAGGGAAAGGGGAAGGCGAAAGGGAAGGGAAAGGGGAAGCTGGTCCCCCCGAAAACCGCGGCCGTCGTGGTGACCCTCACCGCGGAGGCTGCGGAGCGAGGGGAGACGTACGCGTCCATTTTGGTGCGGGCGCGTGCCAATGCCGATCCCACCCAACTGGGGATCGGCAGTGTAACTTGCCGGCGGACCCAAGCCGGGGCTCGAATATTCGAGTTCCCGGGGGCCGAAGGGGGTGCCCGCGCGGACCTCTTTGCAGCCAAGCTGCAGGAGGTCATCGCGGACTCAGCCAAGGTGGCCCGGCCGGTCAAGTCGGCGGCAATTGAGGTGACGGAGCTAGATGACTCCGTCACCAAGGAGGAGGTGGTGGCGGCGGTCGCAGCGGTAGGGTGCTGTGGTGCCACGGCGGTCCAAGGCCGGGACATAAGGCCCGGCCGCGGTGGTATGGGCACCATTCGCCTCGAGTGCCCAATCGCCGCTGCCAAAGCCGTCCTTGCAAAAGGACGGCTTCAAGTCGGGTTCAGCTCGGGCGCAGTCCGGGCACTCGAGGACCAGCCTCTGCGGTGTTTCCGGTGCTTCGGCATTGGCCACACCAGGCCTCTGTGTCCGTCCAAGGTAGACAGGACGGACACATGCTACCGCTGCGGCAAGGAGGGCCACAAAGCCGCCTCTTGCAAGGTCACCACACCGCACTGTGCGGTATGTGCCGCCAGTGGCTGCCGATCAGGCCACGTAATGAAGGGGAGGAAGTGTATTCCTCCCCCTAAGCGTGGCAAAGTGCAGGTGCCGACCGGGCCTGCGCCTACTGCTGCCGCTAACACCGCCGTTCCTGCGGCGGCTGCGGAGGAGGGTGCGATGTCCGACTGATGGACACAGTCGGACATCGCATCCCTCAGGCGAACACCAACCACTGCAGGACAGCCCAGGATCTGCTGATGCAGACCATGGCTGAGTGGTTGGTGGACTTGGCAGTGGTCGCCGAACCCTACTCGGTCCCTGGCCGTTGGCTGGGCGACCGGGACGGCTTGGTGGCGTTGGTGGCGCGGTCTTCCACAGACTCCCCTCCCCTCTCGCTCTTAGAGAGGGGACCGGGATACGTGGCCGCCGCGCGGGGAGAGATAGCGATGGTGGGGGTGTATTTCTCCCCAAACCGCCCTCTCTCGGAGCGTGCGCGGGAGGATGATCCTCTCGCTGCGCCGCTCCACAGACGAAGAAGGGGGAGAAGGCGTCGAGCCTTCCCTCTTCATGGTGACGGGCGGGTGACAGGCGCGGGGGTGCCTTCGCCCGCATTGCACCCGTCACCTTCGTCGGTCATTCCCGACACCCCCACACCCGTGAGGGTGTGAGGGGTCTGCCTTGCAATCGTCGGCGGAGGACTGGAAGTAAAGGCTGTGCCGGTTTCCCAGTCCCCCGCCACTCGGACGAAGCGGGAATGCGCTGGGTCGTTTTAGTGGGTATACCGGGTCCACCCGGGGAGTCCCACATACCCCTCCCGTCCGCCGATGGGAGGGTATGCGTAATGCATTTTTTCCCAGCGTCAAAAAAAAAAAAAAAAAAAAAAAAAAAAAAAAAAAAAAAAAAAAAAAAAAAAAAAAAAAAAAAAAAGGTTAGGTTAGGTTGGGGTGCACGTTGAAAGCCTCGTGGCGCACCCTGGGCAACGACGGCTCCAATTGCCCGCTAGGTTTTGGTGGACAATTGGGGCCGGCGGCTAATTTTCAACACACGAGGGAAGGTCATGGTTCCAATCGCCGATCATCTTCGATTGTCGGTGAAGGGAACCGGGCTGCAGACAGGCGGTCATACGTCCACTCCTCCTCTGCTTACAGAGGGATGTGAGTGGGCGTAGACTGGGAAGGGGCGGTTCGCGCCGCTGTACCCACGAGGGCGTGGGTGGTGTAGGGTGTCCATTCCGCGCTGCGTCTGTCCGGCATCTGGCGGCAGCGTGGGGACCCCGGGGCGGCGGTTGGTTTTGCCCAATCGTCGGCCACCCCGTAATCCTGAGTTTTCAGGACCGGGGGTCCGGGCCACTGAGGCTCGGGCCACGAGGAAGACAACCTCTCTAAAAAATTACCCTAATCCTAAGGTCAGCGTGCCGAGGGGATGTATGGCCGGAGGGCATCCGGTAAGCTAGCGCGAACAAGGGACCTCACCCTTTAAAAGGAACAAAAATGAAAAAGGCTGGTGAGAAAACTATTCCCCAGGCGGGTACCCTCCTACCCAAGGAGGGAGAATCCCGCCCTTCTACGGAAGGCAGCCCCTTCGTATCTGGGGGGGGCACCATTAGTCCCGTGGGCCGGCAGACCACTGCCGACCTGCGTCAACCTGCGCTTGCCTCGCAAGAAAAGGTGCTCCAGATTAGCCTGGAGCGCCTGTGCGACGCAAGCGAACCGTTTGCCGTCGTGGACGGCAACAAGAGCCGAGGAGGCTCCGGTCCTGGCGAGGACCGACTGTCTGGCCAGGACACGTGTGGGCGTAACCCCTTGAGGAAGCGCCCACACAGCGAGGATTTTCGGTCGACAGGGCTCTCTTCTAGCGAGGAGAATCTGTCGGCCCCCAAGGTGCCAACGACACAGAGAGGGCGGGGCCGGGCGAGCGGAGCCACCGCTCGGTTGCCGAGCCGTGACCGAGCGGGTCGGTTCATGCCAATCTCTCGGCCCGCAACGCCAGCTCCTGTAGAGCGTGCGGCGGAGGGCGTGGAGAGTGACCCCGGGCCCTCGATAGGGGACCTGAGCGAGGACTCCTCGCTGTCCTTGGTTGGGTCCAACAAGGCGGAGGCGAACGCTGCCAAGCGGGCGCAAAAGAAGGCTGTCGCGGCTGACGAAGTCAGCGAGTTGGCCCGACAGGCCCGAGAGCGGAGATCCGCTCGGATGGCTGCCGGGGGGAGCGTATCGGCGGTGGCGCTCGGCCGCCAGGTTATGGACGGCGTGGATGTCGTCCTGAAGGTTGCCACCAAATCGGGCAACCTGAAGGGCACGTTCACGCGCGCCCTTAAGGAGGCGGCTGACGAGATCAAGGAGGCGGTTGAGGTCCTCCTTAATCGTACAAGCACGGAGGAGACGGCGAAGTTGTGGGAGGAGAACAGCCGTCTCCGAGCCGAGCTGGAGGACCTCAAACGCCAGTTTGCCGCCCAGAGCGCAACTCCCCTGGCCGCTGGCACCTCTCCCGGCGCGGCCCCGGCGTTGGCCCCGTTTTCGGCTCCGTCGTCGGCCCCTGCACTTGCGGATGCGGAGGTCGAGAGGATCGCGCGCATCTGCATGATGCAATGCGGGAGTATGGTGGGTGCTCGGTTGGAGGCCATAGAGGCTAGACTCCCGGCCGAAAACCTTCGCCCACCGCTCGCTGCGGACAGACGGAGGGAGGAGGGGCCACCGAAATCGGGGTCAAAAGCCGCCGCGGCTGGGTCGAATCAGGCCGGGAAGGGGGCCAAAAAGTCCCCGCCCACCTCCCGGACAGCCGCGCCCCGGACGACCGGGGCCCCGCCGACCGCGCCCCCGCCGACCGCGCCCCCGCCGAACGCACCCCCGCAGGCCGCACCCCCGGCGACTCCCTCAGCGACCGCACCCGGGTCCACTACGGAGACCTGGACGACGGTCGTCAAGAGGGGCCGCCGTAGGAGGAAGACGACGGCGCCGCCGCCACCGGAACCCGCTGGAGCACCGGCATCCAACAAGGCAAAGGGACCGCCTAGGATCAGAGCCCCACGCTCCGCGGCTGTAGTCATTACGCTGCAGCCCGGAGCCGTCGAAAGGGGCGTCTCCTACAAGGCGGTCCTTACGGAGGCGAAGGCTAAAGTCGCGTTCCCCGACCTGGGCATACCGTCCGGCCTCAGAATGAGGCAGGCGATTACGGGGGCGCGACTGCTGGAGATGTCGGGTGCCTCTAGCGGCGAAAAGGCGGACGTTCTGGCCGCCAAGCTGCGGGAGGTCCTGAACCCGGAGGACGTTCGGGTGTCCAGGCCGATGAAGACCGCTGAACTGCGCGTCGACGGCCTGGACGACTCGACGACTCCGGTTGAGGTCGCGGCGGCCGTCGCCAAGGCCGGTGGATGTCCGCCCGGGGACGTGCGGACGGGGGACATTCGCGTCGACGCCACCGGGCTCGGCGCGATTTGGGTGCGGTGCCCGGTGTCGGCGGCGAACAAAGTCGCTGACGCTGGGCGTCTGTTGGTGGGGTGGGTTGCAGCGAGGGTGAGGCAGCTGCAACCCAGGGCTTTGCGGTGCTACCGTTGCTTTGACATTGGGCATGTCAGGGTACGGTGCACCTCGTGCGTAGACCGCAGCGAGCTGTGCTATCGCTGCGGTCTACGCACTGCGGGAAAAGGGGAAGAGAGGGGGTGCCAAGGCTGCCGGGGGCTCTTTACCCCCCCCTCAGCCTGGTCTCCCTTCGGCCGACTCCCGACCTAGGAATGGTGCGGAGGGAATGGACTGTGCCTAATGGCGCTGTACCATTTCCTCCAGGGCAACATCAACCACTCTGCCAGAGCTCAGGATCTCTTGCTCCAGAGCATGGCAGAGTGGTCGATTCACGTGGCTGTGGTCGCCGAACCGTACTTTGTCCCCCCCAGGGATAACTGGGTGGGAGACCTGGACGGTTTGGTGGCCATCATTGGCGGGGCTCTTGCCAACCCGTCCCGAGGTCACGGCTGGGTGGCCGCCCTCGTGGACGGCATTGGCACGGTTGGGGCGTATTTTTCGCCCAACAAGAGTCTCGCCGACTTCGAGAGGTTCCTTGTCGAGTTGGGTGCCGTCGTGGGCCGACTCCACCCTCGCCCGGTGCTGTTGCTGGGGGATCTCAACGCCAAATCTGCGGCGTGGGGATCTCCAGTGACCGATGCTAGGGGCGAGGTACTGGAGGAGTGGGCGGTCACGACTGGCTTGACCGTCCTAAATCGGGGCACGGAGTACACGTGCGTGCGGCAGCGGGGCGGTTCTATAGTGGACGTCTCGTTCGCTAGCCCCGCTGTCGCGAGCCGTGTCCGCGACTGGCGGGTCGCCGCGGAGGTGGAGACGTTGTCGGATCATCGGTACATCCGTTTCGACGTCTCCGCCCAGACCGCGGGCGGCCGCGGTTTACCGGCCCCGCGTGCGGACGGTCCGCGCTGGGCGCGTAAGCGCATCGACAGAGAGCTTCTCGAGGAGGCCGCTATTGTTCAGGCCTGGTTCCGGGAGTCGGCGACGGACGGACCCGTCGACGTCGAGCAGGAGGCGCTGTGGTTCCGCGGGGCGATGACGCAAATCAGCGACGCGTCCATGCCCCGGGTCCACACACAGTCAGCAAGGCGCCAGGTGTACTGGTGGACCGCCGAGATCGCGCAGTTGCGCGTCGCCTGCGTGGCGGTCAGGCGCCAGTACACCCGATACCGGAGGAGACGTCAACGGGTCCCTGACGAAGAAGCCGCGCGGTATGAGGTGTACCGCGCGGCGAAGAGGACTCTGTGGCTGGCCATCGGCGAGGCGAAGACGCGAGCCAGGGAGGAGATGTTGGAGACTCTAGACGGGGATCCGTGGGGGCGCCCTTATCGCGCGGTTCGAGGAAATCTTCGAACCATGGCGCCCCCGCTTACGGAGAGTCTCCAACCCGAGCTGCTGGAGGAGGTGGTCGCAGCCCTCTTCCCGGCGAGAGCGGAGCACACTCCGCCGCCGATGGCTTTGCCCACAGCCGCAGAGTCCACCGAAGAGGACGCCATCAGCGTCCCAGGGGTGACACAGGCAGAGATGGGGGCAGCCGTGATGCGGCTCCGGGCCAAAAACGTGGCTCCGGGGCCCGACGGGATCCACGGCTGCGTGTTAGCTCTCGCTCTGAAGGAGCTTGAGCCCCAACTGAGAGGACTCTACACAGCGTGCCTTGAGCGGGGCCAGTTTCCCACTTTGTGGAAATCTGGTCGTCTGGTCCTGCTCAGGAAGGCGGGGCGCCCTGCGGACTCGCCGTCCGCGTACCGGCCCATAGTGCTGCTAGATGAGGTGGGTAAGCTGTTCGAGCGGATAATCGCTGCCCGCCTCGTCGGCCACTTGTGCGGAGAGGGGCCGGATCTGGACGGCAGCCAGTTCGGCTTTCGGCACGGGCGCTCTACCATTCACGCTGTGTCGCGAGTGAGAGTCCTGGCGGAGGAAGCAGTGGCCCGGGGCGGGGTGATGTTGGCGGTGTCCTTGGACATCTCCAACGCCTTCAACACCCTGCCCTGGAGTTGTATTCGGGAGGCACTGCGGTACCATCGGGTGCCTCCCTACCTCCGCCACATCGTTGGGGCTTATTTGTCGGAGAGGTGTGTCACCTACGTGGGACGTGATGGCGGACACCAGCACCGCATGTCGTGCGGTGTTCCACAGGGCTCGGTCTTGGGCCCGCTCCTGTGGAACATCGGGTACGACTGGGTGTTGAGGGGCGAGCTCCAACCGGGCGTGGACCTTACGTGTTATGCTGACGACACGTTGGTCACTGCCCGGGGGAGCTCGCACAGGGAGGCAGCGTTGCTGGCGACGGCTGCGGTGTCACAGGTGGTGAGCCGCATACGTCGCCTGGGCCTGGAGGTGGCCCTCAACAAGTCGGAGGCCATGGTGTTTCATGGCCCCCGGCGGGCGCCGCCGCCCGGATCACACATCGTGGTCGGGGGGGCTCGGATCGCTGTCGAGTCCACCATGAAGTACCTGGGATTGGTGCTCGACAGCCGGTGGGATTTCGGCCCCCACTTCCGGCGGCTGGCGCCCAAGTTGTTGGGCGCTGCTGGGGCGCTGTCAACGTTGCTTCCCAATCTGGGGGGCCCGAGCGCCGCCTGTAGGCGGCTCTACGTGGGGATCGTGCGATCCATGGCCCTGTATGGGGCCCCGATCTGGGCGACTGACCTGACGGCCGGAAGCATCGCAGTACTGCGAAAGCCGCAGAGAGCGATGGCCGTCAGAGTCGTCCGGGGGTATCGCACGATCTCCTACGAGGCGGCTTGTGTACTGGCTGGATCCCCGCCCTGGGACCTGGAGGCGAAAGTACTCGCGTCACTGTACCGGTGGCGCGAGGAAGCGCGGGCGCGAGGCGAGGGGCTGACGCAGCGCCACATGGAGCTGCGTCGGTCTCAGCTTCGCGAGGTCCTGGTGGCGGAATGGCGGGACAGGCTTTCGCGCCCTACCGCCGGCCTCGGTACCATCGAGGCGGTCCGGCCAGTACTCGAGCGCTGGCTCGGGAGGAGGCACGGCTCCCTGTCGTTTCGAGTGACGCAGGTGCTCTCGGGGCATGGTTGCTTCGGGAAGTACCTGTGTCGCATTAACAGGGAGCCGGACGCCCGGTGTCACCACTGCGTCGACTGCCGGGAGGACACGGCGTGGCATACGCTGGCAGAGTGTGCCGCTTGGGAGGAGCCGCGCCGTGCCCTCATCTCAGAAGTAGGCAATGACCTCTCGCTGCCGGCCGTGGTCGAGTCCATGGTCGACAGCGAGGAGTCCTGGGACGCGGTGGTTTCCTTCTGCGAAACGGTCGTCTCGCAGAAGGAGGCTGCGGAGAGGGAAAGGGAGGTAGAAACCGCTCTCCCCACCCGCAGCAGACGTGTCGGGCGTCGGCGGAGGGCGGATAACGCCCTCTTCCGGCCCCCCTAAACGGGTCCAGGGGCGACGGACTCGGGGACGTCCGTCGCCCCCTACACATCAGGACCCGAGGTGGCGGCGCGTTGTGTTCCACGCGCGCCCCTCTTAGACGTCGCGGGGGGAGTCTAACACCTCACTCCCCCCCCTGACCAGACGGGGCCCGCAGAGGCGGGCCGGCACCAGCCGGGGGTTGCGGAAGGATCGTACGTTCCCGCGACCCCCGGCGTAGGTGTGAGATGGAACACCGGGGAAAAAAAAAAGGTTAGGTTAGGTTAGGTTAGGTTAGGTTAGGTTAGGTTAGGTTGGGGGACCCCCCCACAGAGCTTACGTCCACGTCGTGTCCCCTGGAAACAGCCCAGTTCTGACCACCGTAACGGAGTGGCAGACTGGGTTGGCTAAAGTGCTCTGTGCTCTCGTAGCTTATTTTATTCATTGCCTTTTTAACTACGAATCTGCGGGATGCCCAAAACCTCGCGGGACGCCTGCGAGCGCTTTTTAAAACCAAAAGGCCCTTCTCAGGGCCAACCCAAAGGCCCTTCTCAGGGCCAACCAAAAGGCCCTTCTCAGGGCCATCCCAAAGGCCCTTCTCAGGGCCAACCAAAAGGCCCTTCTCAGGGCCACCCCGACGCTCCAACATCAGAGTGTAGCCGCGCGCCGTCTGCGGCTAGCTACTTCGGCGGGGCAGAGTCGTCTGACAGCGACTCAGTTGTTGGAGTGTCGGATGCGAGCGGCTCTCGATCGCGGAAGCGGGTCTTCCGGAGCTGTGGGTCCGAGAGCTCCTCGGCTTCGGGGTCCAAACCGTTGTCGAAGGCTCAAAAGCCGACGACAACGGCCGCGGATACCCACGTCGTTGGGCTCGCGGACGCCCAGCGCCAGGTGGACCTGGCCCGGAAGGCGCAGCTCCAGCAAGAGCTGGAGGAGCGGGTTGCCGCCAAGGAAAAGCGTGCGCACGTCGCCCGGGCCAAGTCCGGGTACGGTGCGTCACGCGTTCTGTACGCGGACCAGTCTCTGGAGGAGCTGCAGAGGATGGCGGAGGAGGACGAGGAGGGGATCATAGAGGTCGCCTCTAAGTCCTCCAACTTAAAGGGCACTTTTCAAAAGGCCCTGAAGTGCAGGGCCGCGAGCCTGCGTGGTGTCGTCGATGAGTTGGTGAAGCGGACGACCACCGACGAGACGCGGCAACTGCAGGCGAGAATAAATTGTCTGCAGTCGGAGGTCAGCCAGCTTCACCAGAAGCTCGCTGAAGTCACGGCCCGGCCACAACAGGCCAAGGCGTGCTCTGTGGCAGAGGGCCCTGCCTCGGCCCGGCCACAACTAGCCGAGACGAGCCCTGTAGTGGAGGGCCCCTCCTCCAACCTTGAGGATATCATCCGCAAGGTTGTAATGGAGGAGAGGGCCTTCACAAGAGCCTGCTTAGCAGGTATCGAGGACCGGCTCTTGCCGGAGAAACGCCTCCGACCGCCGCTTGCGGCGGATAAGAGGCAGTGTGAGCCGGGGCCGTCCTCCTCTTGCCAGGTGGAAGACGCCCTTCTGCCTTCAACCACCCCGTCCAACGAGTGGACGGAAGTGGTCCGTAAGGGGAAGGGTAAAGGGAAGAAGACGGTAACGGCCGTCCCTGTCGTCCCCGCCACCACCACTCCCAGCCAGTCACAGACGACCGGTAAGGGGAAAGAGAAAGGGAGGGGAAAGAGGCAGCTAGTCCCCCCAAAAACCGCGGCCGTCGTGGTGACGCTCACCGCGGAGGCTGCGGAGCGCGGGGAGACGTACGCGTCTATTTTGGTGCGGGCGCGTGCCAATGCCGATCCCACCCAACTGGGGATCGGCAGTGTGTCTTGCCGGCGGACCCAAGCCGGGGCTCGAATTTTCGAGTTCCCGGGGGCCGAAGGGGGTGCCCGCGCGGACCTCTTTGCAGCCAAGCTGCAGGAGGTCATCGCGGACGCTGCCAAGGTGGCCCGGCCGGTCAAGTCGGCGGCCATTGAGGTGACGGAGCTAGATGACTCCGTCACCAAGGAGGAGGTGGTGGCGGCGGTCGCAGCGGTAGGGGGCTGTGGCGAAGGTGACCTGTTGAAGGCCGCGGACGCCCTCTCGTGGCTCCTCCCAAACCTGGGGGGGCCCAAGGCGAAATGCCGGCGCCTCTATGCTGGCATCTTGCGGAGCATGGCCCTTTACGGGGCACCCATCTGGGCGGACTCTCTCCATAGGAGGGAGAATGCGACCGCCATCCGCAGGCCCCAACGGGCCATTGCACAGCGGGTTTCGAGGGCTTACCGCTCGGTGGGCTTTTCGGCGGCGTGCGCTCTGGCCGGCACCCCTCCTTGGGAGTTGGAGGCATGGGTGCTCGCCAGAGTGTACGAGTGGACGGCGCACCGGAAGGCGCTCGGGGAGCGCCCCGTCGCCGAAGAGCGGGAGGCCGTGCGGCAGGAGGCGAAGGACGCCATCGTCCTCCATTGGACGGAGGACCTCGCCAACGCCGCCTTTGGCCGCCGGACGTTGGACGCGCTCGGTCCGGTCCTGAGGGGCTGGCTCGAGCGGTCCCACGGCTTCCTCTCTTTCCGTCTGGTGCAGGTGTTGTCCGGGCACGGCTGTTTCGGATCGCACCTGCACTGGATCGGGAGGGAGGAGACCCCGGCGTGCCACGACTGCGGCGCGGCGGAGGACACGGCGCAGCACACCCTCGAGGTGTGCCCGGCGTGGGCCGAGCTGCGCCGCGGTCTGACCGCGGTCTGACTGGCGGTCTGCCTTGCAATCGTCGGCGGAGGACTGGAAGTAAAGGCTGTGCCGGTTTCCCAGTCCCCCGCCACTCAGACGAAGCGGGAATGCGCTGGGTCGTTTTAGTGGGTATACCGGGTACGCCCGGGGAGTCCCACATACCCCTCCCGTCCCCCGATGGGAGGGTATGCGTAATGCATTTTTTCCCAGCGTCAAAAAAAAAAAAAAAAAAGGTTAGGTTAGGTTAGGTTAGGTTTTTTTTTTTTTTTTTTTTTTTTTTTTTTGTTTTGTTTTGGCAGGAGTGGGAAATCCCCGCGGACACCTCGACTATCCCACAGGAATTTCTCTTGTGAGACAGTCGAGGTAGTGCCGGACTCGAACCGGCTAAAACCACACTCCTGCCCCACCAGTGTTCCTCTGACATGGTCAAAGCACTTTTCCACATTTTTGTGCCTTGTATAGCGACTAATTTTTTAGAAGGCCGAAGAGACCATGCTCTATGCTCTTAATTTTGTCAAATGGATTTTTCAATACTGTTCAGATCTCGATTATTTATATTTATGTTTATCTTTTTACTATAATTATATTAACTTCTTCTTTCTACTTTATTTTACTGTTTGACTTAATATTTTATTTGTTACAATATACAATTAAATTCTACTACTACAAATTTATTTATCTACTAAAAGCATTTAAATTTAATTTTACAATTTTCATTTTTTACGATCCCCTTTATTTCTGCCGTCGTATTAATTCTTTGAATTCCTTTTAATTTGCATTATTAATTATTTGGTTTCACATCTATAATATCAACACTATATACTTAATATATAGTTTCATATAATAGTCCTTAACACCAGTGTTATGCAAAATTTTTCGAAACAGATTTCCAACCAATTTGATACAGCTTGTCGATTCCACTAGAGTTGACCCACAAACTAGCTTAATTCCAGCCACTTTCTCACGAAAGTGACTCCAATTACTCTCCTCCATTAGGACAACCCTAATGGTTCGCTCAATGCGTCTGCAATCTGGTTGTATCAAACTGGTTGTATCTGTGTACGCGGAAGTGTGCGCATCGACAACTTTAGCAATACGCTATGGTTGCTCTAGCGAATGCGTCCCACTTCCCGCGCACCGGGCATTCTTTGCTGAAAGCATTGTGGGAGTGTTCCCCAAGCTTGGCTCTGGTGCAGTTCAAGCACACCGCTGCCTCGCCAAGATCTTTGACTGGACAGTCCACCCGAAAGTGTGGACCACCACAGTGGCTGCATAGGTCAACCGGCTCCGTGCAGAGACGTTTGCCGTGACCGTATGCTAAGCAGCGGGTGCACTGCACCAGAGGCGTCTGGTCTTCGACTCGCACTCGCTGGAGGTCAATGCGGAGCTTGCCTCCCTCGAGTGCCCTCTTCCAGATAGCTGGGGAGACGCTCAGAACAATGCTGTTCACATGGGGGTTACGCGATTTTTTCCTAAATTTAATAGAGACTCTCTGTTCCCCATCGCCGAGGCCGTCAAATAACTCCCGGTTCTGATTCCTAAGGGCTCGCACCACGTCTTCGTCGCTGTGGATCAGCAACACGTCCCTCAGAATCAGAAGCGGGTCTCTGTTTTTGACTTCCTCGACGACGAGGTTCTCTCCGGCCTTTTCTAAACGTGCTTTAAGTTTTTGTCTCTCCTCCTTTGTTGCACACCCCATGATGACTTTCTGATCTTTGGCTTTTCTCACCCTCTCTACACGCACCCAGCCCTCCTTCGCGTCCACTGCTTTTCTCACTCTTTCGAGGATTTCGGCCCCCGTATCCCTTTCCTGTGTTGATGAGACAACCACGGAGTGTAGCGTCGTTCGCTCCAGGGCTGGCGCCCCGCTGTGGCACTTACTGACGGCCGCTACACTCGCGTAGGTTGTCTCCCCCACACTTTCTTTGCAGGCCAGACTGTCTCGGAGTCTATCGAGTTTCTCGGAGTTGTCCTTTAACTCCGAGATGTGCTCCTTCATGGTTCTTAGGAGCTCAGTCTGGCCAGCAAGAACTTCAATGGAAATGGGTTGGGGACCAAAGTCAGCAGTGGGTGCGGGTTCTGGTACGGCGATGGGTGCGGCAGGGGCCCGGTCTTGCTCCGACTCCTTGACCAGCTCATAAAGCCTGTTTATGGCTTCGAGCACTGCAGTCTTGATCTCGGCCTTGAGGTTGCGAGAGTTGCCCAAATTAAGCTTGGCCTTATTAAGGCAAGCTCTCGCCTCCTCAGTGCGACTGCGGCACTTCGCCTCAGGCTTTTTGAGCGGTCTTGAGGCTTCGATAGTTGCTCGGCGCGTCCCCGGAGTGGCAGGGCCCTGCCTTGACGCAGAAGGAGTCTCGTCTCCGAAGGAGATTCTCCTCCTCGCATCAGGCGAAGGCCCCACTTTCTCCGCCGATCGCGGCGAGCCACTAGAGCCTTGTGCTATCACGGTACTGGATGGGGTGTGGAACATATTTAAATTTGGGAGTAGGTGTTATCAGAACCAACTCCTGTAAAGAGGGAGTCAGAACGATATCTACGTACTCCTGAGGAAAGGTTTGTAAATTTGGACACTGGGTTTTTCTATGTCCCTGTAAAGGGGGGAACACAGAAGGTAATAAATAAGGATAAAATATGAATACTAATAATAAAATTATTAAAATCAAATTAAAATAACTCAAATAATAACATAAAACTTATACTAAATAATGTGTTCACCGTTTGCCAATTTAACAATGAAACGTCAACTATTATATGAGACTTAAGGTCTCAGTCACAGTTTAAAAAGGCACTTTCTCGTCAAATCCCTACTAACAGACCTCAAATATGCTAACGGAGCTAAATTCCAAAAACATAAACTTTGCCAAAAATCCCACGTCTACCTTCCTATAGACCAGAGGACGGGTGGGTGGGCAAAATTTATTCGAGCTAGGGGCGCGTGCGAGGGGTCCAGAGACGCGTCTCCGCGCGGGCTAGCTATATAAAGAATAAAACTTATTAGGTGCCGACCAAAAATTTTGAGTTGTGGTCAAAAAACCCGTTTTTGAACCGAAAAATTTTGAATTTCACCCCAAAACCTGGAATCTGGGACACGGACCGCGGACCAGAATTCAGGGATGAAGGGTGAGGACTATTGCAACTATAAACTAACGATATTTTTGTAAAAGAATTTGGAAAAACAATTAATTTTGACGATTTACTTTGAAAATTCGAAAAATTCCCGAGTGTTAGTAGGGATAAAGTCCCGACGCGCGTGTAAGCGCGTGCGATATGGTCAAAACGTAGGCGGAGGCCTAGTTTGGTCTAAAAACACTGAAAACCGCTTCAAAATCGCGCGTCTGGAAGCGAAGATATCTACGTTTGTGTTTTTTACTCGCTCCCTTAGGTAGATTTTGGGTACTAACAGAGATGTATGGGAGAACTATTTTTTAGAAAAAATACAAGTTCTATTCGGGCTAGGGGCGCGGGCGAGGGGTCCAGAGACGCGTCTCCGCGCGGGCTAGCTATATAAAGAATAAAACTTATTAGGTGCCGACCAAAAATTTTGAGTTGTGGTCAAAAAACCCGTTTTTGAACCGAAAAATTTTGAATTTCACCCCAAAACCTGGAATCTGGGACACGGACCGCGGACCAGAATTCAGGGATGAAGGGTGAGGACTATTGCAACTATAAACTAACGATATTTTTGTAAAAGAATTTGGAAAAACAATTAATTTTGACGATTTACTTTGAAAATTCGAAAAATTCCCGAGTGTTAGTAGGGATAAAGTCCCGACGCGCGTGTAAGCGCGTGCGATATGGTCAAAACGTAGGCGGAGGCCTAGTTTGGTCTAAAAACACTGAAAACCGCTTCAAAATCGCGCGTCTGGAAGCGAAGATATCTACGTTTGTGTTTTTTACTCGCTCCCTTTTTTTTTTTTTTTTTTTTTTTTTTTCGGATGGGAAATCATCAAATAACCCCTCCCGCTCTGGGCGGAGCAGGAGGGAGTGTCAGACTTTTACTGACTAAAACCCATCCATGTTCCTTCATCGCCCTTTGTGTTCCGGGGCCACGGTATCTCTTTCGAATAGTCCCGCAACCCCGGTTTACTCGCTCCCTTAGGTAGATTTTGGGTACTAACAGAGATGTATGGGAGAACTATTTTTTAGAAAAAATACAAGTTCTATTCGGGCTAGGGGCGCGGGCGAGGGGTCCAGAGACGCGTCTCCGCGCGGGCTAGCTATATAAAGAATAAAACTTATTAGGTGCCGACCAAAAATTTTGAGTTGTGGTCAAAAAACCCGTTTTTGAACCGAAAAATTTTGAATTTCACCCCAAAACCTGGAATCTGGGACACGGACCGCGGACCAGAATTCAGGGATGAAGGGTGAGGACTATTGCAACTATAAACTAACGATATTTTTGTAAAAGAATTTGGAAAAACAATTAATTTTGACGATTTACTTTGAAAATTCGAAAAATTCCCGAGTGTTAGTAGGGATAAAGTCCCGACGCGCGTGTAAGCGCGTGCGATATGGTCAAAACGTAGGCGGAGGCCTAGTTTGGTCTAAAAACACTGAAAACCGCTTCAAAATCGCGCGTCTGGAAGCGAAGATATCTACGTTTGTGTTTTTTACTCGCTCCCTTAGGTAGATTTTGGGTACTAACAGAGATGTATGGGAGAACTATTTTTTAGAAAAAATACAAGTTCTATTCGGGCTAGGGGCGCGGGCGAGGGGTCCAGAGACGCGTCTCCGCGCGGGCTAGCTATATAAAGAATAAAACTTATTAGGTGCCGACCAAAAATTTTGAGTTGTGGTCAAAAAACCCGTTTTTGAACCGAAAAATTTTGAATTTCACCCCAAAACCTGGAATCTGGGACACGGACCGCGGACCAGAATTCAGGGATGAAGGGTGAGGACTATTGCAACTATAAACTAACGATATTTTTGTAAAAGAATTTGGAAAAACAATTAATTTTGACGATTTACTTTGAAAATTCGAAAAATTCCCGAGTGTTAGTAGGGATAAAGTCCCGACGCGCGTGTAAGCGCGTGCGATATGGTCAAAACGTAGGCGTAGGCCTAGTTTGGTCTAAAAACACTGAAAACCGCTTCAAAATCGCGCGTCTGGAAGCGAAGATATCTACGTTTGTGTTTTTTACTCGCTCCCTTAGGTAGATTTTGGGTACTAACAGAGATGTATGGGAGAACTATTTTTTAGAAAAAATACAAGTTCTATTCGGGCTAGGGGCGCGGGCGAGGGGTCCAGAGACGCGTCTCCGCGCGGGCTAGCTATATAAAGAATAAAACTTATTAGGTGCCGACCAAAAATTTTGAGTTGTGGTCAAAAAACCCGTTTTTGAACCGAAAAATTTTGAATTTCACCCCAAAACCTGGAATCTGGGACACGGACCGCGGACCAGAATTCAGGGATGAAGGGTGAGGACTATTGCAACTATAAACTAACGATATTTTTGTAAAAGAATTTGGAAAAACAATTAATTTTGACGATTTACTTTGAAAATTCGAAAAATTCCCGAGTGTTAGTAGGGATAAAGTCCCGACGCGCGTGTAAGCGCGTGCGATATGGTCAAAACGTAGGCGTAGGCCTAGTTTGGTCTAAAAACACTGAAAACCGCTTCAAAATCGCGCGTCTGGAAGCGAAGATATCTACGTTTGTGTTTTTTACTCGCTCCCTTAGGTAGATTTTGGGTACTAACAGAGATGTATGGGAGAACTATTTTTTAGAAAAAATACAAGTTCTATTCGGGCTAGGGGCGCGGGCGAGGGGTCCAGAGACGCGTCTCCGCGCGGGCTAGCTATATAAAGAATAAAACTTATTAGGTGCCGACCAAAAATTTTGAGTTGTGGTCAAAAAACCCGTTTTTGAACCGAAAAATTTTGAATTTCACCCCAAAACCTGGAATCTGGGACACGGACCGCGGACCAGAATTCAGGGATGAAGGGTGAGGACTATTGCAACTATAAACTAACGATATTTTTGTAAAAGAATTTGGAAAAACAATTAATTTTGACGATTTACTTTGAAAATTCGAAAAATTCCCGAGTGTTAGTAGGGATAAAGTCCCGACGCGCGTGTAAGCGCGTGCGATATGGTCAAAACGTAGGCGGAGGCCTAGTTTGGTCTAAAAACACTAAAAACCGCTTCAAAATCGCGCGTCTGGAAGCGAAGATATCTACGGGTTAGGTTAGGTTAGGTTAGGTTAGGTTAGGTTGCGGGAGGCCGTGCGGCAGGAGGCGAAGGACGCCATCGTCCTCCATTTGACGGAGGACCTCGCCAACGCCGCCTTTGGCCGCCGGACGTTGGACGCGCTCGGTCCGGTCCTTAAGGGCTGGCTCGAGCGGTCCCACGGTTTCCTCTCTTTCCGTCTGGTGCAGGTGTTGTCCGGGCACGGCTGCTTCGGATCGCACCTGCACCGGATCGGGAGGGAGGAGACCCCGGCGTGCCACGACTGCGGCGCGGCGGAGGACACGGCGCAGCACACCCTCGAGGTGTGCCCGGCGTGGGCCGAGCTGCGCCGCGGTCTGACCGCGGTGGTCGGACCGGACCTCTCGCTTCCCGGCGTGGTCGACGCCATGCTGGGGAGCGAGGAGGCCTGGTCAGCGGTAGCCTCCTTTTGCGAGGACGTACTCTCGCAGAAGGAGGAGGCGGAGCGCGCGCGGGAGGAAGATCCTCTCGCTGCGCCGCTCCGCAGACGAAGAAGGGGGAGAAGGCGTCGAGCCCTCCCTCCTCATGGTGACGGGCGGGCTACAGGCACGGAGGTGCCTGCGCCCGCATTGCACCCGTCATCTTCGTCGGTCATTCCCGACCCCCCCACACCCGTGAGGGCGTGAGGGGGATCTGCCTTGCAATCGTTGGCGGAGGACTGGAAGTAAAGGCTGTGCCGGTTTCCCAGTCCCCCGCCACTCGGACGAAGCGGGAATGCGCTGGGTCGTTTTAGTGGGTATACCGGGTCCGCCCGGGGAGTCCCACATACCCCTCCCGTCCCCCGATGTGAGGGTATGCGTAATGCATTTTTTCCCAGCGACAAAAAAAAAAAAAAAAAAAAAAGGTTAGGTTAGGTTAGGTTGGGGTGCGTCAGAATTCCTCCACGTGTGCCTAGTGGCTGCTGGTCCCTCTCGATACGTCTGGAGGGAAGAGCAGCTGCTGGGTCGGTGCACCCTGGGCGCGGCAGTATCCTTCCTCGAGGCATGAGAAGAAATTCTCATTCTTCGGGGAATGTTACTGTCGTGGCTAATATTCTGGGGAGGTGTCACATCGTTCGTCGTGCGATTACTCACGGAGCGGGTTTATTGTGCGAGGTGCGATGTGTATCAGGGGTCGGGAATATTGTCATGTGCCGTGCGATGGCTCACGGAGCGGGCTCATCGGACGGTACGTGACTAGGATTCACTCCTCGAAGTTCTCGGGGAGTGAATCGGGGAGGGGTAAAAACGTCGTGTGCCGTGTGATGGCTTACGGAGCGGGCTCATCAGACGATATGTGATAAGAGATTCACTCCTCGAAGTTCTCGGGGAGTGAATCGGGGAGGGGTAAAAACGTCGTGTGCCGTGTGATGGCTTACGGAGCGGGCTCATCAGACGGTACGTGATAAGAGATTCACTCCTCGAAGTTCTCGGGGAGTGAATCGGGGAGGGGTAAAAACGTCGTGTGCCGTGTGATGGCTTACGGAGCGGGCTCATCAAACGGTACGTGATAAGAGATTCACTCCTCGAAGTTCTCGGGGAGTGAATCGGGGCGGGGTTAAAACGTCGTGTGCCGTGCGATGGCTCACGGAGCGGGCTCATCGGACGGTACGTGATAAGAGATTCACTCCTCGAAGTTCTCGGGGAGTGAATCAGGGTTGGGGATCCTCCTTCATCTTGGATCACGGCGTTCATCGCCCTCTGGTACACGTCTGACCATCAGACGTGACTGTGAGCGTGATGAATCGTCGTGATAAGGGATCAAGGGGGAGGGGGGGAATATATATAATTTTATGTGTATGTATGTATATTATATTTGATATATTTATATGTAAATATGTTTATATACTTATGATGAGGTGGGGAGACAGGGACCACACCCTTAAAAGGAAAAACAAAAAATGAAAAAGACGATTTGTAAAAAACTACCCCAGGGCGGTACCAGCTGCTCAGCAGCTGGAGAATCCGCCACGATCCCTCCGGGATCGTCATGCCCCTCGTATTCTGGGGGGGGCAGCAATCGTTTTCCGCTTGCCAATGGCAACGAGAGCCGAGGAGGCTCAAGATCACGGTCTTTCGAAGACCTGATCTCGTTTAAACCACCCGACCGAAGGCCGGGTGAGCGCCGTGTGGCGGACGCAGACGCAGTGTTGGACTCCGGCGCTGCGTCACTAAGGATGGGAGCAGAGGCTCCAGCAGAGCCGCGCGTGGTTCTGGAGAGGGTATGCATGTCCGAGTCAGAGGACACACCGCAAGCGGTTGCCACTTCCTCCAAGTTTTGGGGGAAGCGTTCGCGCCATTCGGACGCGGGTTCGGCGGTTCTGTCCTCCAGTGAGGAGAACCTACCGGCCCCCAAGATGCCCACAGGCAAGAGAGGCAGAGGTCGCGGGACGAATAGTCCGGCAGCGTCACGCGAACCCCGGGGCCGCTTCCTAAAGCAGCGCCCCGATACGCCGACGGTCAGTGATTCGGATCGCGTCTCGCCCGCGGTCTCAGTCAACGACCTTGGAGGGGTCACCGTCGCTCTTGTGGGCACAAAGGCGGAGGCCAACGCCGCGAAACGTGCTCAGAATAGAGCGGTCGCGGCCGATGAGGTGGCCGAAATGGCCCGACAGGCCCGAGAGCGGCGGTCTGCCCAGGCAGTCAGTGGGGAGAGCCTGACAGCAGAGGCTCTCAGTCGCCAAGCGATGGACGGCGTGGACATTGTCCTGAAGGTTGCCACCAAATCCGGCAACCTGAAGGGCTCATTCACGCGCGCCCTCAAAGAGGCGGCAGAGGGGATCAGGGAGGCGGTTCAGGTTCTACATGACCACACGACCTCGGAGGAGACGGCGAGGTTGTGGACGGAGAACAGCCGTCTCCGAGCCGAGCTGGAGGACCTCAAGCGGCAGTTTACCGCTTTGCGAAATGTCGGGCAGCAGCAGGCGGCTCCCTCGTCGGCCCCTGCACATGCGGCGCCACCAACTCAAAGTTTGTCGGACTACGACGTAGAGAGGGTGGCGAGAATCTGCATGGTGCAGTGTGGGGGCATGGTGAGTGCCCGCCTGGAGGCAATCGAGTCTCGACTGCCCCCAGCTGAGATCCTCCGGCCCCCGCTTGCGGCGGATAGGCGGAGGATAGAAGAGGCTGCGAGGACAAAGCCCACGCAGATCACGCAAAAACCTCCAGAGGGGGGCAAAAAGCCCACGGCGGGTTCGGGGACGCCCGAACAGGTTGCGTCCACACCCCTCGTTCCGACGTCCCAGCCCCCGGCGACCGCTTCTCCCGCCCGTGTGACGGTGGGTGGAGAGGGCCGCGGCAAAAAGAAGAGGAAGAGGAGGAAGAAGACGGCGGTTGCAACCGCACCTCCTACCTCCCAAGAGGCCGTGCTATCGGCGACCGCACCTCCCACCCAGGAGGCCTGGACGACGGTGGTGAAGAGGGGGCGCAAAAAGAACGCGCCGCAGCCGACACCGCCCCAGGTACCGGCTCGATCAGAGGGCACGAGGCCACCCAGGGTCACTACCCCACGCTCCGAGGCTGTAGTTATTACACTGCAGCCCGAAGCCGTAAGCAGGGGAGTGACCTACAAGTCGGTCCTGGCGGAAATGAAGCAGAAGCTTCAATTTAGCGAGTTTGGCACCCCGGCTGGTTTCGTCTTCAGGACGGCAGCCACGGGTGCCAAGATGCTTCAGGTGTCGGGTGCAGGAAGGCAGGAGAGGGCGGACAAGTTGGCTGCCAAACTCCGGGAAGTCCTCAAGCCAGAGGACGCCCGAGTGTCCAGGCCATTGGTCACGGCTGAATTGCGCGTGGAAGGCCTGGACGACTCGGTAACCCCGGAGGAAGTAGTGGCGGCCATGGCCCAAACCGGTGGGTGTCCGCCAGACAGCGTGGTGGCGGGCGAAATTCGCAGCGGCACGGACGGGCTGGGCACTGTTTGGGTGCGATGCCCGGTCGCGGCTGCGAACAAGGTTGCAGATGGCGGGCGACTCCTGGTAGGCTGGGTGTCTGCCAGGGTCAAGCTCCTGCCTAAGCGGGCTTTGAATTGCTTCCGGTGCCTAGAAAAGGGGCACGTCAAGGCACAATGCACTGCACAGGTCGACCGCAGTGAACTATGTTTCCGCTGCGGTCGACCTGGCCACAAGGCGGCCCAGTGCTCTGAAGCGCCAAACTGCAGCCTTTGCGCAGCTGCAGGGAAACGCTCGGAGCACAGACTTGGCGGGAAGGCCTGCAAGGCACCCAAGTCTAAAAACAAGAGGTCTAGAGCTGTCGGAGAAACTGCATCTCTCCCACAGCCCGACTCCCGACCCAGGGAAGGAGGAGCCGAGGAAATGGAATGTCATTAATGGCACAATACCGTTTCCTCCAGGCAAACATTAACCACGCCGCCAGAGCTCAGGATCTATTGCTCCAGAGCATGGCGGAGTGGTTAATCAACGTGGCTGTGGTCGCCGAGCCGTATTTTGTCCCCCCCCGCGATAACTGGGTAGGGGACCTGGACGGCTCGGTGGCCATCATTGGCGGGACTCTTGACAGTCCGTCGCGAGGACACGGTTGGGTGGCTGCCCTCGTGGACGGCATAGTCACAATTGGGGCGTATTTCTCCCCCAACAAGAGTCTCGCTGACTTTGAGGAGTTCCTTGTCGAGCTAGGTGCCGTCGTGAGCCGGTTCCATCCTCGCCCGGTGCTGGTGCTCGGGGATCTCAATGCCAAGTCTGCGGCATGGGGATCCCCGATCACCGATCCCAGGGGTGAGGTGTTGGAGGAGTGGGCGGTCGAGACCGACCTGATCGTCCTGAATCGGGGCTCGGTGTACACGTGCGTGCGGCAGCGGGGTGGGTCCATAGTGGACGTGTCGTTCGCAAGCCCCGCTATTGCGAGCCGTGTGCGCGACTGGCGAGTTGCCGTAGAGGTGGAGACGCTGTCGGACCATCGATATATTCGATTTGACGTCTCCGCCCAGACTGCGGGCGCCGGTCGCCCAACGGCCCCGCAAATGGATGGTCCTCGCTGGTCATATAAGCGTATCGACAGGGAGCTTCTCGAGGAGGCCGCAATCCTGCAGGCCTGGGTCCGGGAGTCAACGACAAACGAACCCGTCGACGTCGAAGCGGAGGCGCAGTGGTTCCGCGGGGCAATGACGCAAATTTGCGATGCGTCTATGCCCCGCGTCACCCAACCCACAAGGCGCCAGCTGTATTGGTGGTCCGCCGTCATCGCGCAGTTGCGCGTGAAGTGCGTGGAGGTGAGACGCCAGTACACCCGATACCGGAGGAGACGTCGTCGGGTTCCGGAGGAAGAGGCCGCGCTGTATGAGGTGTACCGCGCGGCCAAGGAGGCTCTGTGGCTGGCCGTCGGCGAGGCTAGGACTCGAGCCAGGGAGGAGATGTTGTCGACCCTTGATGTGAATCCGTGGGGGCGCCCTTATCGTGCGGTCCGAGGGAAACTTCGTGGCTGGGCGCCCCCACTCACTGAGAGTCTGCAGCCTCAGCTGCTGGAGGAAGTGGTCGCAACGCTCTTCCCTGCTAGAGAAGAGCATGTACCGCCGCCGATGGCTTTGCCCACAGCCACAGAGCCAACGGATGAGGAGGACGTCAGCGTCCCCGAGGTGACAGAGGCAGAGATGAGGGCGGCAATAACGCGGCTTCGGGCCAAAACCGTTGCCCCGGGACCCGACGGAGTTCCTGGTGTCGCGCTTGCCCTCGCTCTGAAAGAGCTAGAGCCCCAGCTGAGAGGACTCTACTCAGCGTGTCTTGAGCAGGGCCAATTCCCTAGTGAGTGGAAAAAGGGCCGTCTGGTCCTGCTCAAGAAGGCGGGGCGCCCAGCGGATTCGCCATCCGCATACCGGCCCATAGTGCTGCTGGACGAGGTGGGTAAGCTTTTCGAGCGGATTATTGCTGCCCGCCTCGCCGGCCACTTGTACAGAGAGGGGCCGGATCTGGACGATAGCCAGTTCGGCTTTCGGCATGGGCGCTCCACTGTGGACGCCATAATGCGGGTAAGAGTCCTGGCAGAGGAAGCGGTGTCCCGGGGCGGGGTGATGTTGGCGGTGTCCCTGGACATCTCTAACGCTTTCAACACCCTGCCCTGGAGCTGCATTCGGGAGGCGTTGTGTTATCACAGGGTGCCCCCGTACCTCCGCCGCATCGTTGGGGCTTATTTAGCGGAAAGGTGTGTCACCTACAGGGGACGCGACGGCGGAGGCCGGCGCGACATGTCGTGCGGTGTTCCACAGGGTTCGGTCGTCGGCCCACCCCTGTGGAACATCGGCTACGACTGGGTGCTGAGAGGTGAGCTCCAAACGGGGGTGGCCCTGGTGTGTTACGCGGACGACACACTGGTCACGGCCCGGGGGAGCTCGTACAGGGAGGCAGCGTTGCTGGCCACGGCTGCGGTCTCACAGGTTGTGGGCCGCATACGGCGCCTGGGCCTGGAGGTGGCCCTCAACAAGTCGGAGGCCGTGGTCTTTCACGGCCCCCGGCGGGCGCCGCCGCCGGGATCACATATTGTGGTCGGGGGTACTCCAATCGCTGTCGAATCCACCATGAAGTATCTGGGATTGGTGCTCGACAGCCGTTGGAGCTTCGGCCCCCACTTCCAGCGGCTGGCGCCCAAGTTGATGGGCGCGGCGGGCGCGCTCGCAACGCTGCTTCCCAATCTGGGGGGCCCGAGCACCGCCTGTAGGAGATTGTACCTGGGGGTCTTGCGATCCATGGCCCTGTACGGGGCCCCAGTGTGGGCCTCTGACCTGACGGCCGGCAGTATCGCGATCCTGCGAAAGCCGCAGAGGGCGATGGCCGTCAGGTCTGTCAGGGGGTATCGCACAGTCTCCTATGAGGCGGCTTGTGCACTGGCCGGGTCGCCACCCTGGGACCTAGAGGCGAGAGTCCTCGCGTCACTGTACCGGTGGCGCGAGGAGGTGCGGACGCGGGGCGGTGGACCGATACAGCGAGAGATTGATCTGCGTCGGTCTCAGCTCCGCGAGGTCATGGTGGCGGAGTGGCGGGAGAGGCTTTTGCGCCCTACTGCCGGCCTCGCTACCATCGAGGCGATCCGACCAGTGCTCGAGGAATGGCTCGAGAGAAGGCACGGCTCCCTGTCGTTTCGGGCGACGCAGGTGTTCTCGGGCCACGGTTGCTTCGGGAAATACCTGTGTCGCATAAACAGGGAGCCGGACGCCCGGTGTCATCACTGCGTCCATTGTCTGGAGGACACGGCGCGGCATACGCTGGCAGAGTGTGTCGCATGGGAGGAGCCGCGCCGTGCCCTCGTGACAGAAGTGGGAGCCGACCTGTCGCTGCCGGCCGTCGCTCGCGCGATGGTTGGGAGCGCAGAGTCGTGGGATGCGGTGATCTCCTTCTGTGAAACGGTCATCTCACAGAAGGAGGCTGCGGAGAGGTTGAGGGAGGTCGAGACCGCTCTCCCCACCCGCAGCAGACGTGTCGGGCGTCGGAGGAGGGCGGACAACGCCCTCTTCCGGCCCCCCTAAACGGGTCCAGAGGGACGGTGGACTTGGGGACGTCCGCCGCCCCGCCGAATAACTGGACCCGAGGCGGTGGCGCGTAGTGTTCTGCGCGCGCCCCTATTGGCGTTGCGGGGGGAGTACACCTCACTCCCCCCGCAAACATGATGTGGCCCGCAGAGGCGGGCTAGCACTAGCCGGGGATCGTGGAAGGCGCACTAGTTCCCATGATCTCCGGTGCAAGTGTGGGAAAGGAACACCGGGGTGGTTTTTAGTCGGTTAGAGTCCGACAGACCCCTCCGCCCGCCCCAGGGCGGAGGACATCCGTGTGGATTTTCCACCTCGGCAACAAAAAAAAAAAAAAAAAAAAAAAAAAAGGTTAGGTTAGGTTAGGTTAGGTTATGCCGATCCGACCCAACTCGGGATCGGCAGTGTGTCCTGCCGGCGGACCCAAGCCGGTGCTCGAATTTTCGAGTTCCCGGGGGCAGAGGGGAGTGCCCATGCGGACCTCTTTGCAGCCAAGCTGCAGGAGGTCATCGCAGATTCAGCCAAGGTGGCCCGACCGGTCAAGTCTGCGGCAATAGAGGTGACGGACCTAGACGACTCCGTCACCAAGGAGGAGGTGGTGGCGGCGGTCGCGGCGATAGGGGGCTGTGGCGTCGCGGCGGTCCAAGGCCGGGACATAAGGCCCGGCCGCGGCGGCATGGGCACCATTCGCCTCGAGTGCCCAATCGCCGCTGCCAAAGCCGTCCTTGCCAAGGGACGGCTTACAGTCGGATTTAGCTCGGGTGCAGTCCGGGCACTCCAGGACCAGCCTCAGCGTTGTTTCCGGTGCTTCGGCATCGGACACACCCGGGCCCTGTGTCCGTCCACGGTAGACAGGACGGACACGTGCTTCCGCTGCGGCAAGGACGGCCACAAAGCCGCCTCCTGCGAGGTCGCCACGCCGCACTGCGCGGTGTGTGCCGCCAGTGGCTGCCCGGCAGGCCACGTTATGAAGGGGAGGAACTGCAATCCTCCCCCAAAGCGGGGCAAAGCGCAGGCGCCGACCAAGCCTGCTGCTGCCGCTAGCACCGTCGTTCCTGCGGCGACTGCGGGGGGAAGTGCCATGTCCGACTAATGGATAGGATCGAACATCGCATACTTCAGGCGAACACAAACCACTGCAGGGCAGCCCAGGATCTGCTGATGCAGACCATGGCTGAGTGGTTGGTGGACTTGGCGGTGGTTGCCGAGCCTTACTCGGTCCCTGGCCGTTGGCTGGGTGACAGGGACGGCTTGGTGGCGTTGGTGTCGCGGTCTTCCACAGACTCCCCTCCCCTCTCGCTCTTAGAGAGGGGACCGGGATACGTGGCCGCCGCGTGGGGAGACATGGCCCTGGTGGGGGTCTACTTCTCCCCAAACCGCCCTCTCTCGGACTTTGAGGATTTCCTCGAGATCCTCACCGCAGTCGTAGGGAGGGTGACGCCGCGCCAAGTCATAGTGTTGGGTGACTTGAACGCCAAGTCAGTGGCCTGGGGCAACCCGGCCGCAAGTTGCAATGTCCGGGGGCGCGCCGTTGAGTTTTGGGCGACCTCATGCGGTGTGTCCCTCCTCAACAGGGGGGCGGTCCACACGTGTGTGCGGCAACAGGGTGGGTCGGTGGTGGACGTCTCGTTTGCCACCCCCGCGCTAGCTGCCCGCGTCGCCAGCTGGCGGGTAGAGATGGTGGAGACCTTGTCGGACCACCGATATGTGCGGTTTGACATCTCCACTCAGGCGGGTGGGATGGCCCGCACTGGGCAATCTCCCTTCCCGCGGTGGGCACTCACCCGCCTGGATCGGGAGGCAGCCAAAGAGGCGGCCTTTCTCCAGGACTGGCTGTCGCCCCCTGTCGAGGTCCTGGACGTGGATGCCGCAGCGGTCCGGCTCAGGGGGTCCCTGACCAAGGTGTGCAACTCCAGCATGCCTCGGTCTCGCCGTCCGCCTCCCCGTCGTGCCGTCTATTGGTGGACAGAGGAGCTTTCGGAGCTCCGGGCCGCCTGCGTGGCGGCCAGAAGGGCATACGCGCGTAGCCGACGGCGCAGTGCCCAGAACCGAGTCCGGGAAGAAGAGGACAGCCTATACGCCTCTTACCGAGAGGCCGTGACGGTTCTCAAGTCTGCAATGGGCGCTGCAGAAGACTCGGCGAGGGCCGAGATGCTGGAGGGTCTCGACAGGGATCCTTACGGGAGACCATACAAAGCGGCGCGGAGCCAGCTACGCCCCTATGGTCCCCCACTGACGGAAACACTGGAACCTGCGTTGCTGGATGGGGTGGTCCGGTCCCTGTTTCCGCACAGGACCGACTTCACTCCGCCAACGATGGATCCCCCACAAGGGGCGGTTTCGCCAGAGGAGGAGGTCCCCCCGGTGACGGCGGCGGAGTTCTATGCGGGGGTTCTCAACCTCCGCGCGAAGAAGACGGCCCCCGGACCGGACGGTGTCCCCGCACGGGTGGTGGCGATCGCCGCCTCCGAAATGGAGGACAGGTTTCGGGACCTCTTCAGCGCGTGCTTTACGACTGGGAGGTTCCCCAAACTGTGGAAGGAGGGGCAGCTATGCCTCCTCCGAAAGGAGGGACGCCCGGTGGACTCCCCCTCGGCATACCGGCCCATCGTCCTGCTTGATGAGGTCGGTAAATTGTTCGAGGGGATTGTCGCCTCCAGGCTTGATAGCCATTTGCGGGGGGTAGGGCCGGACCTGTCGGACGCCCAATTCGGCTTCCGTCGAGAGCGTTCAACAATCGATGCGCTGGCCCTACTCAAGGGCCAGGTGAAGGAGGCGGTTGAGGCGGGGGACGGAGTGCTGGCGGTGTCATTCGACATTGCCAATGCATTCAACTCCGTGCCCCACTCGACGATACTGGAGGCGCTCCGGTATCACGGAGTGCCCCAATACCTGCGGAACCTCCTGGCCAGCTACTTGGAAGACCGAGAGGTCCTCCTCGTGGACAAGATGGCCACGGTGAGGCGGTACGGCGCAGAGTCCGGTGTTCCGCAGGGGTCGGTGCTGGGGCCCCCTCTGTGGAACATCGGGTTCAACTGGCTCCTGCGGGGAGCCCTCCTCCAGGGCACGAGTGTCATCTGCTACGCGGACGATACTCTCCTCACTGCCCGGGGGAGGAGCTTTCGGGACGCGGCCTGTCTGGCCTCGGCTGGCGGATCCTTGGTGGCAGAGAGGATCCGCCGCCTGGGACTGAAGGTGGCGCTGCACAAGACGGAGGCCGTGTACTTTCGCGGTCCCCGTCAGCGCTGCCCTCCCGACGCCCACATCGTCGTGGAGGGCGTCCGTATAGGGGTCCAGCCCCAGATGAAATATCTGGGGCTGGTGCTGGACGACAGGTGGCGCTTCGGCCCACACTTCAGCGGGCTGTCGACGCGCCTGTTGAAGGCCGCAGACGCCCTCTCGTGGCTCCTCCCAAACCTGGGGGGGCCCAAGGCGAAATGCCGGCGCCTCTATGCCGGCATCTTGCGGAGCATGGCCCTTTACGGGGCACCCATCTGGGCGGACTCCCTCCATAGGAGGGAGAATGCGACCGCCATCCGCAGGCCCCAACGGGCCATTGCACAGCGGGTGGCGAGGGCCTACCGCTCGGTGGGCTTTTCGGCGGCGTGCGCTCTGGCCGGCACCCCTCCTTGGGAGTTGGAGGCTTGGGTGCTCGCCAGAGTGTACGAGTGGAAGGCACACCGGAAGGCGCTCGGAGAGCGCCCCGTCGCCGAAGAGCGGGAGGCCGTGCGGCGAGAGGCGAAGGACGCCATCGTCCTCCACTGGACGGAGGACCTCGCCACCGCCGCCTTTGGCCGCCGGACGTTGGACGCGCTTGGTCCGGTCCTGCGGAGCTGGCTCGAGCGGTCCCACGGTTTCCTCTCGTTCCGTCTGGTCCAGGTGTTGTCCGGGCATGGCTGTTTCGGATCGCACCTGCACCGCATCGGGAGGGAGGAGACCCCGGCGTGCCACGACTGCGGCGCGGCGGAGGACACGGCGCAGCACACCCTCGAGGTGTGCCCGGCTTGGTCCGAGCTGCGCCGCGGTCTGACCGCGGTGGTCGGACCGGACCTCTCGCTTCCTGGCGTGGTCAACGCCATGCTGGGGAGTGAGGAGGCCTGGGCAGCGGTCGCCTCCTTTTGCGAGAACGTAATCTCGCAAAAGGAGGAGGCGGAACGCGCGCGGGAGGACGATCCTCTCGCTGCGCCGCTCCGCAGACGAAGAAGGGGGAGAAGGCGCCGTCCTCTCCCTCCTCATGGTGGCGACGGGCGGGCGACAGGCACGGGGGTGCCTTAGCCCGCATTGCACCCGTCACCACCTTCGTCGGTCATTCCCGGGCCCGTCCCCCTCCCTACGGGGAGGGTGTGAGGGGTCCGCCATGAAGGGCAATCGTCGGCGGAGGACTGGACGTAAAGGCTGTGCCGGTTTCCCAGTCCCCCGCCACTAAGACGAAGCGGGAATGTCGCTGGGTCGTTTTAGTGGGTATACCGGGTCCACCCGGGGAGTCCCACATAACCCCCCATCCCCCGATGGGAGGGTATGCGTAATGCATTTTTTCCCAGCGCAAACAAAAAAAAAAAAAAAAAAAAAAAAAAAAAAAAAAAGGTTAGGTTAGGTTAGGTTAGGTTAGGTTAAGTCAGGGGGACCCCCCCACAGAGCTTACGTCCACGTCGTGTCCCCTGGAAACAGCCCAGTTCTGACCACCGTAACGGAGTGGCAGACTGGGTTGGCCAAAGTGCTCTGTGACCTCGTAGCGTATTTTATCTTTGCCTTGTGTGACCTACGATTCTGCGGAGGCTATGCCTAAACCCTCGCGGGACGCCTGCGGGCGCTTTTTAAAACCAAAAGGCCCTTCTCAGGGCCAACCCAAAGGCCCTTCTCAGGGCCATCCAAAAGGCCCTTCTCAGGGCCACCCTGATGCTTCGGCGTCGGAAACTAGCCGCGCGCCGTCTGCGGCTAGCTTCTTCGGAAGGGTGAGTGAGTCGTCTGACGACGAACTTGTTACTGTGTCGGACGCGGACGACTCCCGTACGCGGAAGCGGGTCCACCGGAGCGGTGAGTCCGAGGGCTCCTCGGGCTCGGGGTCGACGAGGCTGCCGAAGGCTAAAAAGCCGACGGCGGCCGCGGATACCCACGTCGTTGGGCTCGCGGACGCCCAACGCCAGTTGGATCTGGCTCGGCGGGCGCAGCTTCAGCAAGAGCTGGAGGAGCGGGTCGTTGCAAACGAGAAGCGGGCGCAAGTCGCGCGGGCCAGATCCGGGTACGGTGCGTCCCGCGTTCTATACGCGGACCACTCTCTGGCCGAGCTGGAGAGAATGGCAGAGGAGGACGAGGGGGAGATTGTGGAGGTCGCCTCTAAGTCCTCCAACCTAAAGGGGACCTTTCAGAAGGCCCTCAAGAGCCGGGCCGCGAGCATGCGCGGTGTCGTCGCGGAGTTGGTTCGGCGGAAGGCCACCGACGAGACGCGGCAACTGCAGGCGAAAATAGATCGGTTGCAGTCGGAGGTCAGCCAGCTTCATCAGAAGCTAGCTGATGCCACGGCCCGGCCACTACAAGCCGAGGCGAGCCTTGCGGTGGAGGGCCCCTCCTCCAACCTTGAGGATATCATCCGCAAGGTTGTAATGGAGGAGAGGGCCTTCACAAGAGCCTGCTTAGCAGGCATCGAGGACCGGCTCTTACCGGAGAAACGCCTCCGACCGCCGCTTGCGGCGGATAAGAGGCAGTGTGAGCCGGGGCCGTCCTCCTCCTCTCAGGTGGAAGACGTCCTTCTGCCTTCGACCACCCCGTCCAACGAGTGGACGGAAGTGGTCCGTAAGGGGAAAGGCAAAGGGAAGAAGACGGAAACAGCCGTCCCTGTCGTCCCCGCCACCACCGCTCCGAGCCGGTCGCAGACGACCGGTAAGGGAAATGGGAAGGGAAAAGGGAGAGGGAGGGGAAAGAGACAGCTAGTCCCCCCAAAAACCGCAGCCGTCGTGGTGACGCTCACCGCGGAGGCTGCGGAGCGTGGGGAGACGTACGCGTCTATTTTGGTACGGGCGCGTGCCAATGCCGATCCCACCCAACTGGGGATCGGCAGTGTGTCTTGCCGGCGGACCCAAGCCGGGGCTCGAATTTTCGAGTTTCCGGGGGCCGAAGGGGGTGCCCACGCGGACCTCTTTGCAGCCAAGCTGCAAGAGGTCATCGCGGACTCTGCCAAGGTGGCCCGGCCGGTCAAGTCGGCGGCCATTGAGGTGACGGAGCTAGATGACTCCGTCACCAAGGAGGAGGTGGTAGCGGCGGTCGCAGCGGTAGGGGGCTGTGGCGCCGCGGCGGTCCAAGGCCGGGACATAAGGCCCGGCCGCGGTGGTATGGGCACCATCCGCCTCGAGTGCCCAATCGCCGCTGCCAAAGCCGTCCTTGCGAAAGGACGGTTTCAAGTCGGGCTCAGCTCGGGCGCAGTCCGGGCACTCGAGGACCAGCCTCTGAGGTGTTTCCGGTGCTTCGGCATCGGTCACACCAGGCCTCTGTGTCCGTCCAAGGTAGACAGGACGGACACATGCTACCGCTGCGGCAAGGAGGGCCACAAAGCCGCCTCCTGCAAGGCCGCCACGCCGCACTGTGCGGTGTGTGCCGCCAGTGGCCGCCGATCAGGCCACGTAATGAAGGGGAGGAAGTGTATTCCTCCCCCTAAGCGTGGCAAAGCGCAGGCGCCGACCGGGCCTGGAACTGCTGCTGCCGCTAACACCGCCGTTCCTGTGGTGGCTGCGGAGGAGGGTGCGATGTCCGACTGATGGACACAGTCGAACATCGCATCCTTCAGGCGAACACCAACCACTGCAGGACGGCCCAGGATCTGCTGATGCAGACCATGGCTGAGTGGTTGGTGGACTTGGCGGTGGTCGCCGAACCCTACTCGGTCCCTGGCCGTTGGCTGGGCGACCGAGACGGCTTGGTGGCGTTGGTGGCGCGGTCTTCCACAGACTCCCCTCCCCTCTCGCTCTTAGAGAGGGGACCGGGATACGTGGCCGCCGCGTGGGGAGAGATAGCGATGGTGGGGGTGTATTTCTCCCCAAACCGCCCTCTCTCGGAGCGCGCGCGGGAGGTAGATCCTCTCGCTGCGCCGCTCCGCAGACGAAGAAGGGGGAGAAGGCGTCGAGCCCTCCCTCCTCATGGTGACGGGCGGGCGACAGGCGCGGGGGTGCCTTCGCCCGCATTGCACCCGTCACCTTCGTCGGTCATTCCCGACACCCCACACCCGTGAGGGTGTGAGGGGTCTGCCTTGCAATCGTCGGCGGAGGACTGGAAGTAAAGGCTGTGCCGGTTTCCCAGTCCCCCGCCACTCGGACGAAGCGGGAATGCGCTGGGTCGTTTTAGTGGGTATACCGGGTCCGCCCGGGGAGTCCCACATACCCCTCCCGTCCCCCGATGGGAGGGTATGCGTAATGCATTTTTTCCCAGCGACAAAAAAAAAAAAAAAAAAAAAAGGTTAGGTTAAGTCAGGGGGACCCCCCCACAGAGCTTACGTCCACGTCGTGTCCCCTGGAAACAGCCCAGTTCTGACCACCGTAACGGAGTGGCAGACTGGGTTGGCCAAAGTGCTCTGTGCTCTCGTAGCGTATTTTATCTTTGCCTTGTTGAACCTACGATCCTGCGGAGGCTATGCCTAAACCCTCGCGGGACGCCTGCGGGCGCTTTTTAAAACCAAAAGGCCCTTCTCAGGGCCAACCCAAAGGCCCTTCTCAGGGCCAACCAGAGGGCCCTTCTCAGGGCCACCCCGACGCTCCGGCGTCAGAAACTAGCCGCGCGCCGTCTGCGGCTAGCTTCTTCGGAAGGGTGAGTGAGTCGTCTGACAACGACTCACTTGTGACTGTGTCGGACGCGGACGACTCCCGTCCGCGGAAGCGGGTCCACCGGAGCGGTGGGTCCGAGGGCTCCTCGGCCTCGGGGTCAACGAGGCTGCCGAAGGCTAAAAAGCCGACGGCGGCCGCGGATACCCATGTCGTTGGGCTCGCGGATGCCCAACGCCAGTTGGACCTTGCTCGGCGGGCGCAACTCCAGCACGAGCTAGAAGAGCAGGTTGCTGCCAAAGAGAAGCGGGCGCATGCTGCCCGGGCCAAGTCCGGGTACGGTGCGTCCCGCGTTCTATACGCGGACTACTCTCTGGCTGAGCTGGAGAGAATGGCGGAGGAGGACGAGGGGGAGATTGTGGAGGTCGCCTCTAAGTCCTCCAACCTAAAAGGGACCTTTCAGAAGGCCCTCAAAAGCAGGGCCGCGAGCATGCGCGGTGTCGTCGCGGAGCTGGTCCGGCGGAAGGCCACCGACGAGACGCGGCAACTGCAGGCAAAAATAGATCGCCTGCAGTCAGAGGTCAGCCAGCTTCATCTGAAGCTGGCCGAAGCCACAGCCCGGCCACTGCAAGCCGAGACGAGCCCTGCGGCGGAGGGCCCCTCCTCCAACCTTGAGGATATCATCCGCAAGGTTGTAATGGAGGAGAGGGCCTTCACAAGAGCCTGCTTAGCAGGAATTGAGGACCGGCTCTTGCCGGACAAACGCCTCCGACCACCGCTTGCGGCGGATAAGAGGCAGTGCGAGCCGGGGCCGTCCTCCTCCTCTCAGGTGGAAGACGTCCTTCTGCCTTCGACCACCCCGTCCAACGAGTGGACGGAAGTGGTCCGTAAGGGGAAAGGCAAAGGGAAGAAGACGGAAACAGCCGTCCCTGTCGTCCCCGCCACCTCCGCTCCCAGCCAGTCGCAGACGACCGGTAAGGGAAATGGGAAGGGGGAAGGGAAAGGGAGGGGAAAGAGACAGCTAGTCCCCCCAAAAACCGCGGCCGTCGTGGTGACGCTCACCGCGGAGGCTGCGGAGCGCGGGGAGACGTACGCGTCTATTTTGGTGCGGGCGCGTGCCAATGCCGATCCCACCCAACTGGGGATCGGCAGTGTGTCTTGCCGGCGGACCCAAGCCGGGGCTCGAATTTTCGAGTTTCCGGGGGCCGAAGGGGGTGCCCGCGCGGACCTCTTTGCAGCCAAGCTGCAAGAGGTCATCGCGGACTCTGCCAAGGTGGCCCGGCCGGTCAAGTCGGCGGCCATTGAGGTGACGGAGCTAGATGACTCCGTCACCAAGGAGGAGGTGGTAGCGGCGGTCGCAGCGGTAGGGGGCTGTGGCGCCGCGGCGGTCCAAGGCCGGGACATAAGGCCCGGCCGCGGTGGTATGGGCACCATCCGCCTCGAGTGCCCAATCGCCGCTGCCAAAGCCGTCCTTGCGAAAGGACGGCTTCAAGTCGGGCTCAGCTCGGGCGCAGTCCGGGCACTCGAGGACCAGCCTCTGAGGTGTTTCCGGTGCTTCGGCATCGGTCACACCAGGCCTCTGTGTCCGTCCAAGGTAGACAGGACGGACACATGCTACCGATGCGGCAAGGAGGGCCACAAAGCCGTCTCCTGCAAGGCCGCCACGCCGCACTGTGCGGTGTGTGCCGCCAGTGGCTGCCGATCAGGCCACGTAATGAAGGGGAGGAAGTGTATTCCTCCCCCTAAGCGTGGCAAAGCGCAGGCGCCGACCGGGCCTGCGCCCGCTGCTGCCGCTAACACCGCCGTTCCTGCGGCGGCTGCGGAGGAGGGTGCGATGTCCGACTGATGGACACAGTCGAATATTGCATCCTTCAGGCGAACACCAACCACTGCAGGACAGCCCAGGATCTGCTGATGCAGACCATGGCTGAGTGGTTGGTGGACTTGGCGGTGGTCGCCGAACCCTACTCGGTCCCTGGCCGTTGGCTGGGCGACCGAGACGGCTTGGTGGCGTTGGTGGCGCGGTCTTCCACAGACTCCCCTCCCCTCTCGCTCTTAGAGAGGGGACCGGGATACGTGGCCGCCGCGTGGGGAGAGATAGCGATGGTGGGGGTGTATTTCTCCCCAAACCGCCCTCTCTCGGAGCGCGCGCGGGAGGACGATCCTCTCGCTGCGCCGCTCCGCGGACGAGGAGGGGGGAGAAGGCGTCGAGCCCTCCCTCCTCATGGTGACGGGCGGGCGACAGGCACGGGGGTGCCTTCGCCCGCATTGCACCCGTCACCTTCGTCGGTCATTCCCGACCCCCCACACCCGTGAGGGTGTAAGGGGTCTGCCTTGCAATCGTCGGCGGAGGACTGGAAGTAAAGGCTGTGCCGGTTTCCCAGTCCCCCGCCACTCGGACGAAGCGGGAATGCGCTGGGTCGTTTTAGTGGGTATACCGGGTCCGCCCGGGGAGTCCCACATACCCCTCCCGTCCCCCGATGGGAGGGTATGCGTAATGCATTTTTTCCCAGCGTCAAAAAAAAAAAAAAAAAAAAAAAAAAAAGGTTAGGTTAAGTCAAGTCAGCGGCCATTGAGGTGACGGAGCTCGATGACTCCGTCACCAAGGAGGAGGTGGTAGCGGCGGTCGCAGCGGTAGGGGGCTGTGGCGCCGCGGCGGTCAAAGGCCGGGACATAAGGCCCGGCCGCGGTGGTATGGGCACCATCCGCCTCGAGTGCCCAATCGCCGCTGCCAAAGCCGTCCTTGCGAAAGGACGGCTTCAAGTCGGGTTCAGCTCGGGCGCAGTCCGGGCACTCGAGGACCAGCCTCTGCGGTGTTTCCGGTGCTTCGGCATCGGCCACACCAGGCCTCTGTGTCCGTCTAAGGTAGACAGGACGGACACATGCTACCGCTGCGGCAAGGAGGGCCACAAAGCCGCCTCCTGCAAGGCCGCCACGCCGCACTGTGCGGTGTGTGCCGCCAGTGGCCGCCGATCAGGCCACGTAATGAAGGGGAGGAAGTGTATTCCTCCCCCTAAGCGTGGCAAAGTGCAGGCGCTGACCGGGCCTCTGCCTGCTGCTGCCGCTAACACCGCCGTTCCTGCGGCGGCTGCGGAGGAGGTTGCGATGTCCGACTGATGGACACAGTCGAACATCGCATCCTTCAGGCGAACACCAACCACTGCAGGACAGCCCAGGATCTGCTGATGCAGACCATGGCTGAGTGGTTGGTGGACTTGGCGGTGGTCGCCGAACCCTACTCGGTCCCTGGCCGTTGGCTGGGCGACCGAGACGGCTTGGTGGCGTTGGTGGCGCGGTCTTCCACAGACTCCCCTCCCCTCTCGCTCTTAGAGAGGGGACCGGGATACGTGGCCGCCGCGTGGGGAGAGATAGCGATGGTGGGGGTGTATTTCTCCCCAAACCGCCCTCTCTCGGACTTTGAGGATTTCCTCGAAGTCCTCACTGCTGTCGTAGGGAGGGCGGCGCCACGCCAGGTCGTGGTGTTGGGCGACCTAAACGCCAAGTCGGTGGACTGGGGCAACCCGGCCGCCGGTTGCAACGTCCGGGGACACGCCGTCCAGTTTTGGGCGGCCTCGTGCGGTGTGTCCCTCCTCAACCGGGGGGTCATCCACACGTGTGTGCGGCAACAGGGCGGGTCTGTGGTGGACGTGTCGTTTGCCACCCCCGCGCTGGCCGCCCGCGTCGTGAACTGGCGGGTGGAGCTGGTGGAGACCTTGTCGGACCACCGTTACGTGCGGTTCGACATCTCCACCCGGCAGGGGAGGGGGACGGCCTGCGCTGGGCAATCTCCCTTCCCGCGGTGGGCACTCACCCGCCTGGACCGGGAGGCAGCCAAGGAGGCCGCCTTTCTCCAGGACTGGCTGTCGCCTCCCCCTGTCGAGGAGGTCCCGGACGTTGACGCCGCAGCGGTCCGGCTCAGGGGGTCCTTGACCGAGGTCTGCAACTCCAGCATGCCTCGGTCTCGCCGTCCGCCTCCCCGTCGTGCCGTCTACTGGTGGACGGAGGAGCTGGCGGGACTCCGGGCCACCTGCGTGGCGGCCAGAAGGGCCTACACGCGGAGCCGACGGCGCAGCGCCCAAAACCGAGTCCGGGCAGAGGAGGACCGCCTGTACGCCTCTTACCGAGAGGCTGCGGAGGCCCTCAAGTCTGCAATGGGCGCTGCGCAAGACTCGGCCAGGGCCGAGATGCTGGAGGGTCTCGACAGGGATCCCTATGGGAGACCATATAAGGCGGCGCGGAACCAGCTCCGCCCCTATGGTCCCCCACTGTCGGAGACCCTCGAGCCAGCATTGTTGGATGGGGTGGTCCGGTCCCTGTTTCCGCGCAGGACCGACTTCGTCCCACCAACAATGGATCCCCCGCAAGGGGCGGCTCCACCGGAGGCAGAGGTCCCCCCGGTGACGGCGGCGGAACTCTGCGCGGGGGTTCTGAGCCTCCGCGCAAAGAAGACAGCCCCCGGACCGGACGGCGTCCCCGCACGGGTGGTGGCGATCGCCGCTTCCCAAATGGAGGACAGGTTTCGGGACCTCTTCAGTGCGTGTTTTACGGCTGGGAGGTTCCCGAAACTGTGGAAGGAGGGGCAGCTATGCCTCCTCCGAAAGGAGGGACGCCCGGTGGACTCCCCCTCGGCATACCGGCCCATCGTTCTGCTCGATGAGGTCGGTAAATTGTTCGAGGGGATTGTCGCCGGGAGGCTGGACAGCCATTTGCGGGAGGTAGGGCCGGATCTGTCGGACGCCCAATACGGTTTCCGCCGTGGGCGTTCGACGATCGACGCGCTGGCCCTACTGAAGGGCCAGGTGAAGGAGGCGGTGGAGGCGGGGGACGGAGTGCTGGCGGTGTCATTCGACATTGCCAACGCCTTCAACTCCGTCCCCCACTCGACGATATTGGAGGCGCTCCGGTATCACGGAGTGCCCCAATATCTGCGGGATCTCCTGGCCAGCTACTTGGAGGACCGAGAGGTCCTCTTCGTAGACAAAACGGCCACCGTGAGGCGCTACGGGGCAGAGTCCGGTGTTCCACAGGGGTCGGTGCTTGGCCCCCCCTTGTGGAACATCGGGTTCAATTGGCTCTTGCGGGGAGCCCTCCTCCCGGGCACGAGTGTCATCTGCTACGCGGATGACACTCTCCTCACTGCCCGGGGGAGGAACTTCGGAGATGCGGCCTGTCTGGCCTCGGCTGGCGGATCCTTGGTGGCAGAGAGGATCCGCCGCCTGGGATTGAAGGTGGCGCTGCACAAGACGGAGGCCGTGTACTTTCGCGGTCCACGGCAGCGCTGCCCTCCCGACGCCCACATCGTCGTGGAGGGCGTCCGTATAGGGGTCCAGCCCCAGATGAAATATCTGGGTCTGGTGCTGGACGACAGGTGGCGCTTCGGCCCGCACTTCAGCGGGCTGTCGACGCGCCTGTTGAAGGCCGCGGACGCCCTCTCGTGGCTCCTCCCAAACCTGGGGGGGCCCAAGGCGAAATGCCGGCGCCTCTATGCCGGTATCTTGCGGAGCATGGCCCTTTACGGGGCACCCATCTGGGCGGACTCCCTCCATAGGAGGGAGAATGCGACCGCCATCCGCAGGCCCCAGCGGGCCATTGCACAGCGGGTGGCGAGGGCTTACCGCTCGGTGGGCTTTTCGGCGGCGTGCGCTCTGGCCGGCACCCCTCCTTGGGAGTTGGAGGCATGGGTGCTTGCCAGAGTCTACGAGTGGACGGCGCACCGGAAGGCGCTCGGGGAGCGCCCCGTCGCCGAAGAGCGGGAGGCCGTGCGGCAGGAGGCGAAGGACGCCATCGTCCTCCATTGGACGGAGGACCTCGCCAATGCCGCCTTTGGCCGCCGGACGTTGGACGCGCTCGGTCCGGTCCTGAAGGGCTGGCTCGAGCGGTCCCACGGTTTCCTCTCTTTCCGTCTGGTGCAGGTGTTGTCCGGGCACGGCTGCTTCGGATCGCACTTGCACCGGATCGGGAGGGAGGAGACCCCGGCGTGCCACGACTGCGGCGCGGCGGAGGACACGGCGCAGCACACCCTCGAGGTGTGCCCGGCGTGGGCCGAGCTGCGCCGCGGTCTGACCGCGGTGGTCGGACCGGACCTCTCGCTTCCCGGCGTGGTCGACGCCATGCTGGGGAGCGAGGAGGCCTGGTCAGCGGTAGCCTCCTTTTGCGAGGACGTACTCTCGCAGAAGGAGGAGGCGGAGCGCGCGCGGGAGGACGATCCTCTCGCTGCGCCGCTCCGCAGACGAAGAAGGGGGAGAAGGCGTCGAGCCCTCCCTCCTCATGGTGACGGGCGGGCTACAGGCACGGGGGTGCCTGCGCCCGCATTGCACCCGTCATCTTCGTCGGTCATTCCCGACCCCCCCACACCCGTGAGGGTGTGAGGGGGGTCTGCCTTGCAATCGTCGGCGGAGGACTGGAAGTAAAGGCTGTGCCGGTTTCCCAGTCCCCCGCCACTCGGACGAAGCGGGAATGCGCTGGGTCGTTTTAGTGGGTATACCGGGTCCGCCCGGGGAGTCCCACATACCCCTCCCGTCCCCCGATGGGAGGGTATGCGTAATGCATTTTTTCCCAGCGTCAAAAAAAAAAAAAAAAAAAAAAAAAAAAAAAAAAAAAAAAAAAAAAAGGTTAGGTTAGGTTAGGTTAGGTTTTTTTTTTTTTTTTTTTTTTTTTTTTTTTTTTTTTTTTTTTTTTTTTGGCAGGAGGGGAAATCCGGTCGGACACTCAAGCTGCCTCACAGACGAGCCAGTCTGAGTAGTGCTGGGCTCCAACCAGCTAAAACCACCTCCTGCCTTACAATCATATCCACAGACATAAGCGTCCGTGCCCTTGTTTAAATACATTTCTCTTTGTGACTCTGAGCTCCACGTACAAGTGGTGACTCCGGAGTACAACTTACTTCTACTTTAAACTAATTACTTACTATTGATGAATCCATCACACTTGTTTTTTTTTTTTTTTACTGTTTTATTGTCTTTTTTTTTTTTTTTTTTTTTTATTATTGTAATTTTTTTTTTTTTTTTTTTTTTTTTTCTTTTTTTTTTTTTTTTGTTACACAGTTACTTTTGGTGTTAAATTATACTTATGTACTAGGGTTAAACATGCAACATTAGATTTGACGCACAGCTGGCAACCGGAACCTGACCGGACTCTACTGACAGCGTTCGTTCACGAAAACTGACGCCTGCATTGGCACCGCCCTACTCAACCACATTTGAGGGAATTGAACGATCCAACACACACGCCACCATCAGCGGGTCGTTTAAGTGAGTATGACAAGGTTCATGTTGGCAGCTGTGCCTCACCACCTTTACAAACTATTCAAAATAATATTATGTTAGTAACGAACTTTTAAGTTACGCAAGGTATGGATGGTCTTTGGGTTTTTTTTTTTTTTTTTTTTTTTGTCAGCTGCAGGTTTTCCACCGTGGAACGGCTGCTGCAGCTGGCTTTCCAAGGTCAAAATTTTGTCTCAAAAAGTCAAAAAACGGGTGTCCACCCTGTGTCAAAAGCATAGTTGGTTATTGCCTTTGGAGTCGTATCAGCGCCTCGACGACCTTCATGTCCCGATGTTGCATCGCCTTCATCATGTTGGTGTTGATGATGTCGTTTGTTGAGGCTTCCTGTGCTCGTCTCACAAATCGTCCTATAGCGTCGTCTGCGTTGTCGGCATAGTACACACAGCTGGATGTGTGTCTTGATACGGCCACTACCGCATGGGGAACGCTGCTGTGGATGACGATGTTTTTGGACTTGGTCTTCAGGATGAAGACTGTCTCGCATGTTAGTCCCTGAGCTTCGTGGATGGTTAGAACGCTCGATCCGGTACCCACACCATATCCTTGGTCAATGAGGGACTTTTTCTCCTCCTGCGTGTGGACCAGGAACAGTGTGTTGGAGAGGGAGCTTTGTATATCGGCGCCTGTAAACCTTTTCAGCTGCAAGGAGTGGACTTGGTTCTTCGACGAGTAAATGCCAGGATAGACTTCTGCTAGGGCGTACGCAACATCCATCGGGTTTCGATGCGTACAGGACAACTCTTGGCTGATGGTCGCCACAGAGTTCGGACGGGCGTACGTAAGGGGAAACAGGTTCTCCCTGTCCAAGTAGGGCAGTTGGTTAATATCGCCGATAAGGACAACTTCGGTTGCTCCCGACAATCGAACAGCCATCACTATGGCCCCAAAATGGTTCATAAGAGCCTCGTCCACTACAATGCGCCTGCATTTGTGTGGCCCCTTGAACCCGTTCGATAATATTGAGGCCAGTGTGCGCACCTTGGTTCTATTGTCTTCACCGATTTGGTGCGCCAGCTTTTGCCGCAGATCTTTCGCGGCCTCAGTTGTGGTAGTGACGATAACGTCGTTATCCTTATCAAAGTTATTTACCACCCACGTCGTCTTGCCACATCCTGGAACGCCGTTTACCCACTTTATTTTCGGTAGTGACCAGCCTCCACTTTGACTTATGCTCCTCGAGATTGCTTCCGCCTGTTCGAGGATCTTGTCGTCTAACATTATTTTGGTACATCGGGCCACTATCACTATTGGGTCACTTTCGGGTGTCACGAATGTTATGTGGCCAGTCTGTGACGTTGCTGACTCGTCCAACGGCACGAAGCCATGTGTAGCGTTGTACGCAGCCATGTATGTGCCGGTCATTTCTCCTTTGATGACTTGGGACGTGACGTTGTTGTATATGGCTGCTTCGG
This sequence comes from Xestia xanthographa, assembly GCA_905147715.2. Classification (NCBI taxonomy): domain Eukaryota; kingdom Metazoa; phylum Arthropoda; class Insecta; order Lepidoptera; family Noctuidae; genus Xestia; species Xestia xanthographa. The sequence goes on from LR990663.1 coordinate 29,353,177, forward strand.
CCTCTTCGAGTCTTACTTTAAGCAGACCTTCAATCTCCAGCTGGTATGACTGCATGATTTTCTGGCAAGTCATGAGACTGACTGCTTTTGTTGCTTTAGTGATGGCTTGAAACTCGAGAAAGGCGTTCGCTATGTGGTCTGCAGGCTCTGTTGCCGTCCTGAGTTTCGGCGGGCTGACTTCTCCTTTATCGGCCCTAGTTGGAGCTGGCCGCTGCTCTTTAGGAGGTTGCGGTTTAACCCTGGTGAACTCCCGTAATGCGGCCGCCTGGCTGTTTTGATGGGGGTTTCCTGGCTTCGCACTGTTGACACCTAGTAGCCGACCTAGGAGGTTGGAGATGGTTTTTATTCGACTCATGGACTTGACCTTCTCTCTTGAACTGTCACTTTTCTTATCTGAAGCAGCTTTCTCCGCGGCAAGCCTCTGCTGTAGTCGCTCTGAGCCAGAAGGCGTATTTGGGGCTGACTTGGAAGATTCCTGGCGGTCGGTCGCAGTCTTATTGGCATCGTTACGAGGTGCTTTTAGGAAGCTTAAGTCTTCCCCTCTGTCCTCGTAAACTACCACCTCATGGTCTTGTGAGACTTTGATGCATCCGTACCGATCGGCCACTCTCCCCCTATCGTAGCCAATCGCCATTGCGTCCACGCTGATTATTCGAGGGCATCCGCTCGCATACCGGCCGGCCTGTCCGATTTCGGTGAGCAGGGAGCATGCTTGTGCGAACGGGGTTTCCTCACGCCACTCGAATAGTGCGATCGTCTTGTTTTGTGATCGCACTACACGGTATCGGTGTTCGGCAACTTCCGCTTCGGGCAACGCGTTGAACTTCGTGCGTTTCATGCTCGCTTTTGAGGTGCTTCCGTTGATCAGCGCTGCTAGGCCCGGCGAAATGGCTACTCTGTTTCCCCTTTCCACGCGGCAGAAGCTTATACCGAGTCTCTCGGTGTTCTTGTTCATAAAGAGAGCCACACCACGGGTTCTGACGCCAGGTTGCCCACTCTCCCCGCATGTAAGTAACTGGCGTAAAGCCAAGGTGCGAGGGCTCGGCTGGGAAATACTGGAGCTGGGCGTGTCCTTGGTGACGGCTGTGCTCTATATTTATTCTGCAGAAAAGAGCCATCAGAGCCATATATAATCTTCGTAGGCGCGATTCTCTAAGGGAACTGTTTAAGGTTATTGGCATCATGACGGTACATTGTCAATACATCTACGAAAACATAATGTACGTCAGAAAAAATCAGCACCTTTTTGGTAAAAGGGGTGACAGACATAATTACAGTACTAGAAATAGGGACCAACTAGTTCAGCCAGGTTTCAGACTCGCTAAAGTAGACTCATCTTTCATGGGGTACTGTTTGAGATGCTATAATAAAATTCCACAAAGTATTCTTGAACTGAATGAGACGAAATTTAAAACATGCATTAAACGCACACTATGTAAGCAAGCATATTACAAGTTGAGCGATTATATCGATGATAAAAATGCTTGGCTCAATGCTGGTCCTGCTCCACATGGACAGGGGCGCATAAATTGATAGCATTAAATTGTATTGTTGGAGCTGCTGAAGATTGTACAACTATCTTTGCATTGTATAGAATCAATCTCTTTAGTATTATATAAATGCATAGCCCATATTGTGTGAGTACTATGTACTAGAAAGCTATCATTCACTGGAAACCTACGTCTTTTTTTTGACTTGAATGTGCCCTGGCGGTTTGGAGTATGTCATGCTCACTCTATTGTCTCGCTGATGGTGGCGCATGTGTCGGATCATTTAGTTCCCTTCAAAATGGTTGAGTTGAATGGTGCTGATCCATGCGTCATGTCCGTGAACGGGCGCTGTCAGTTGTGACTGGTCATCTCTTGGTTGCCATGGCTTATTTGAATGAATTATTTTGAATTGTATTTTTTTTTTGTTTGTGTTTTTTTGCTGTGGACACTTTTACCGTGCACATCTTGCTACATTGTTCTCACATAATATACCATCTCAACGTGAATGATGTAACCAAGATTTTGTAACAATATTCTGATTTAAAAGAGTGTCCATGGAGTTTCTTGCCCATTCTTCTCCATAGAGATCTACGCTAGGGAATGGGCAACTACAGTACTTTCACAGTTTTTATGTCTTGTGACTGGGACTGTAGCTACATTTAATTTTCATCTTTGTTTCGACAATTCAAAAGTGCCTGTAACTGGCTTACTTGAAATAAATGCTTTGATTTTGATTTTGATTTTGATTTTGCTCACGGTGTGAAGTGTTTGTATGGGAGTGGGTGAGAGTGGGAGTGTAGGGTTGTGTGCGGGTGTGGGTGTAGGGTTGTGTGCGGGTGTGGATGTAGGGTTGTGTGTGTGTGGGGTGAACTGTGTTGATCCATTGGCCTTTGCTACGACTCGCACAATCCTGCTCGCGAATTCCAAGAATGGTGTTCTGGTGTCCTTGTTCTCCATGATGGAATGGAGTGTGGACTGAATAACTGAGATCTGGATTTCAGTTTCTAGGTCCATTCGCTCACGACCAAATCTTGGGCACTCAGTAAGGACGTGCCATACTGTCTCTTCACAATTGGGATCGCAGACGCATGAGGGACTGTCTTTAAGGTGGAAGCGATGGAGATAGGCCCCGAATCCACCGTGACCGGTCAAGATTTGGACATGGGTAGGTGACAGTGCCATGCCTTTAAGAATCTTCCTTGCCGCCATAACGGTGGGGAAAAACACTTTAGTGACCGAACCTGTGCTGGAGGATTCGTACCGCTGCTGCCATTTCTTTACAGTTTCCTCGCGAATCTGTCTCTTGATGAAGGAAATTGGTACCTTGTCGTAGTCGGGGGCTGTTTTCTTTGTAAGAGCCGCTTTCTTTGCTAACTCGTCCGCTCTCTCGTTCCCAGGAGTACCCACGTGTGCTCTCAACCAGAACAGTCTCACATCTCTGCCCTCCTCTCGGATTTCACGTACTAGCCTTTTTATACCAAGGGCCAACGGGTGAGTGACAGACGGGCTTCTCAACAAATCAAGCGAAGATCTTGAGTCGCTTAGTATGTTAGCGGAGGCCATCCTAGACGTTCTCACCGTTTTGACTGCTCGATATAACGCGTACATTTCCGACTGAAAGACAGTGTTGTGCGGCTCAAGGCGGAAGGTTGAGTACTTGGATTCCCTGCCTTCGTTCCACCAAGTAAAGGCCGCACCGACTTTGCCCTCGATTTTGCTGCCGTCGGTGTAAATATGGGGTCCGATTACTTGACGATCATTCAGGGTTTCAGGATCCATGTTCTCGAGGCACTCATACTCAGTTATTATGAGACGCGATGGATGGGGGATCTGTAGGGGCCCGGCTTTGCGCTCCACCTCTCTTCCCGGTGGTAGGTACTCTTGGGAATGACCCTTTTTGACCTTGAATAGAGTAGATGCTTCAGTGACCCGGAGGTCTAGGGGCAGTTGGCCCGACAGGATGAGAGCCGATGTCAGAGACACCGTGCGGTACGCTTTGCAGATCTTCTGCGTAAAGCCTCTTTGCAGCGAGTCTAACTGATTTCTCGTCATCAGTTTCTCTGCTGCCGGGGACCACGCGCTCGCTGCATACAGCACGATTGGCTCTATCACCGACACATATATAGTCCTGATTATCTCGCTGTTCAGGCCCCATGTCACCCTTGCCGCGCACGCTAGTTGTTTGTAGATGGCTGCGGCTTTTTTGCATGTTGCAGTCACGTGCGCATTAAAGGTGAGTTTGTGGTCTATGATGAGACCCAACAGCTTGATCTCCTCGACAAGATTCAGCCGAATGCCAGACATGTGAATTACGGGGGTGTCGTACTTGAGCTTCTTCGTAATCACCATTGCGTTGGTTTTATGAGCGGCGAAGCGAAGCTTGTTTCGTTCACCCCAGTCTGACACTGTCTGCAGCGTTCTTTGAGCTGACTGCTGCAGGGAGCTGACCTCGTGAGACGAGAAAATGAGGACTACATCATCCGCGAACGCTTGACAATATACCCCCATTGTCGTCAACTCTTCCAAAAGCGAGTCTAAGATAAGGTTCCAGAACGTCGGACCGGCTATTGAGCCCTGGACGCATCCTTTTGTGGTACCCTTCTCGCTAGTCGCTCTGGCATAGTTGACCCTGATGTACCGGTCCTCCAGGTATGAAGATACGAGAGCGAAGAGGTTCTTGGGGCATTTTTTGTGTAGCATCTGCATTTTGAGGGCAGGCCACCACGCGTTATCGAAGGCCCCCTCTATGTCCAGTGATACTAAAAGCACTACCTTTTTGGCTTTAACTTCTGCTCGTATGTGCTCCATTAGGACATAGAGGGCGTCCTCGGTTCCCCTCTGCGGCATGAACCCGTATTGGTGTGTGTTTAGTGTCGGGAGGAAGTGGTGCTGCAGTCTACCTACGAAGAGCTTCTCAACGATTTTGCCTAAGACCGAGAGTAGTCCAATTGGTCTGTATGACTTTGGGTGGGTGTAGTCGTCCTTGCCCGGCTTACGGAGTATGCACACGTGAGCTATTTTCCATTGCCTTGGGAAGTGCTGTAACGACAGGCACTTGTTGGCCAGCGCCAGAAACACCTCCCTGTTGCAATTTATGGCAGCTGTGCAAATATCGGCAGTCAAACCATCGGGTCCTGGAGCTTTCTTTGGGTTTTGTCGCTGAAGGACCATTTCCAACTCCGCGGGCGTAAATGGTGGATCGTCGGCCGATAGGCTCTCGGTTTCATTTGGGGTACATTCCTCCGTAAGTCTCCGGACCGACGCGTGGTGTTGTTGTTCGGAGTCCACAGAGTCGTCTGGGTAGAAAGTTTTTGCCAGAAGATTCGCTGATTGCTCTGGGCTTAATGTTTCGCCTGCGGTGTTTCTCAGGAGCGTGTCTTCCTGTCTTCTGGCAGTCTTTCTTAAGACCCTATAAATGCCATCCCACATGCTCTCCCGGTCCTGTGTGGAGCAGAACTCCTTCCAATTTTCAGTTGCTGCTTCCGCTGCTCTAGTTTGGTACTCTAGTTTGGCCTTTGCGTACTCGTCGATGACCAGGTTCCTTCGACTAGGGGCCGCATTCCTGATTCTCCTTTTCTTGGTCAGTGTTGCTTGTTTTAACTGTTCAAGAGAATCGGTCCACCACGGCGGTCTCGAGTCAGTTTTCTGATTTCCCAGTTTCGGTATCGATTTTTTGGCCGAGCGGTGTATTAGGTCGACGTATTTTGAGACCAAAGCATCCAGTTGTTCAGGGTCCGAGACTTCAGATACTGTGGCGGGTGTGATGTTGTTTTCTAACAGGTATGCCTTGAGGCGCGTGTTAAAGTCCGACCACTTTGCCTTTTTGGTGTTATATATGCGTGTAGAGACTGGTTTAAGAGGCTCCAACGCTTTTTCTAGGCGTAATGAGAATGTTATCGCGTTGTGGTCGGATGTCGTTACTTTCCTGTCTACACGCCAATCCTCAATTCTGCCTAACAGTGACACACTGCATGTGGTAACGTCGACTATGCTCTGGTACAGCCTGTCTCCCCTGTAGCATTCGAAAGTTGGAGTCTGGCCCGTGTTGAGTATCTGAAGGTCTTGTTCAGATAGGAAGGCATTGTACGCCGCCCCTCGGTGGTCTTCGCTGTTGCTTCCCCACCACTGGCTCCATGCGTTAACGTCTCCCCCCACCAGTATGTTTGATGTGCGTAACTTTGTGGTTGCCTCCTTGGTTTTGACGAGATATGGGTCTATGTCTTGGTCACCCTCAAAGTAGACTGATATCACTCCAAACTTAAGCTGACCCGCCTTCAGTAGGACGGCTGCAACATTTTCGGTTACAATCTGGGGGTCGTGAATGACCTCCAGGTTGTTTCCGAACACGACGATTGCCGCCTTTACTGGTTTTTGTCGATTGAGAGTGCACTGGATGACCTGTGTGCCGGGGTTTTGTTTCATCACACCTGTTCTCCCAACATAGGGTTCTTGGACAAGTGCGATTGAGATTCCCATCTCTTCGGCCGCATGGTGAAGTTCTGCTGTTGCAAGCTTGGAGCGTTGTAGATTAGCCTGTATGAACTTTAGCTTACCTGCCGGTCCTCTTGTGCTTTGCTGGGTGGTTGACTCATTGTTCTTGTCGTTGTCCTTAGCAATAGGAAACACGCGACCTCGCTATGTTGTCCCATTTCTGTCTCTCTTGACATTCAGAGCTGAACGCTGGGTGAACCGTGTCTTTTCCCTCTCTCCGGTTAGGTTAGGTTAGGTTAGGTTAGGTTAGGTTAGGTTAGGTTAGGTTAGGTTGGGGGACCCCCCCACAGAGCTTACGTCCACGTCGTGTCCCCCGGAAACAGCCCAGTTCTGACCACCGTAACGGAGTGGCAGACTGGGTTGGCTAAAGTGCTCTGTGATCTCGTAGTGTATTTTATCTTTGCCTTGTGTGACCTACGATCCTGCGGAGGCTATGCCTAAACCTACGCGGGACGCCTGCGGGCGATTTTTAAAACCAAAAGGCCCTTCTCAGGGCCAACCCAAAGGCCCTTCTCAGGGCCAACCAGAGGGCCCTTCTCAGGGCCACCCCGACGCTCTGGCGTCAGAAACTAGCCGCGCGCCGTCTGCGGCTAGCTTCTTCGGAAGGGTGAGTGAGTCGTCTGACAACGACTCACTTGTTACTTTGTCGGACGCGGACGACTCCCGTCCGCGGAAGCGGGTCCACCGGAGCGGTGGGTCCGAGGGCTCCTCGGCCTCGGGGTCGACGAGGCTGCCGAAGGCTAAAAAGCCGACGGTGGCCGCGGATACCCATGTCGTTGGGCTCGCGGATGCCCAACGCCAGTTGGACCTGGCTCGGCGGGCGCAGCTCCAGCACGAGCTAGAAGAGCAGGTTGCTGCCAAAGAGAAGCGGGCGCATGCTGCCCGGGCCAAGTCCGGGTACGGTGCGTCCCGCGTTCTATACGCGGACCACTCTCTGGCCGAGCTGGAGAGAATGGCGGAGGAGGACGAGGGGGAGATTATGGAGGTCGCCTCTAAGTCCTCCAACCTAAAGGGGACCTTTCAGAAGGCCCTCAAGTGCCGGGCCGCGAGCATGCGCGGTGTCGTCGCGGAGTTGGTTCGGCGGAAGGCCACCGACGAGACGCGGCAACTGCAGGCGAAAATAGATCGCCTGCAATCGGAGGTCAGCCAGCTTCATCAGAAGCTAGCTGAAGCCACGGCCCGGCCACTACAAGCCGAGACAAGCCCTGCGGTGGAGGGCCCCTCCTCCAACCTTGAGGATATCATCCGCAAGGTTGTAATGGAGGAGAGGGCCTTCACAAGAGCCTGCTTAGCAGGGATTGAGGACCGGCTCTTGCCGGAGAAACGCCTCCGACCGCCGCTTGCGGCGGATAAGAGGCAGTGCGAGCCGGAGCCGTCCTCCTCCTCTCAGGCGGAAGATGCCCTTCTCCCTTCAACCACCCCGTCCAACGAGTGGACGGAAGTGGTCCGTAAGGGGAAGGGCAAAGGCAAAAAGTCGGCAACGGCCGTCCCTGTCGCCCCCGCCACCACCACTCCCAGCCGGTCCCAGATGACCGACAAGGGAAAGGGGAAGGGGAAATGGAAGGGAAAGGGGAAGCTGGTCCCCCCGAAAACCGCGGCCGTCGTGGTGACACTCACCGCGGAGGCTGCGGAGCGAGGGGAGACGTACGCGTCCATTTTGGTGCGGGCGCGTGCCAATGCTGATCCTACCCAACTGGGGATCGGCAGTGTGTCTTGCCGGCGGACCCAAGCCGGGGCTCGAATTTTCGAGTTCCCGGGGGCAGAAGGGAGTGCCCATGCAGACCTCTTTGCAGCCAAGCTGCAAGAGGTAATCGCGGACTCGGCCAAGGTGGCCCGGCCGGTCAAGTCGGCGGCCATTGAAGTGACGGAGCTAGATGACTCCGTCACCAAGGAGGAGGTGGTGGCGGCGGTCGCAGCGGTAGGGAGCTGTGGCGCCGCGGCGATCCAAGGCCGGGACATAAGGCCCGGCCGCGGTGGTATGGGCACCATCCGCCTCGAGTGCCCAATCGCCGCTGCCAAAGCCGTCCTTGCGAAAGGACGGCTTCTAGTCGGTTTCAGCTCGGGCGCAGTCCGGGCACTCGAGGACCAGCCTCTGCGGTGCTTCCGGTGCTTCGGCATCGGCCACACCAGGCCTCTGTGTCCGTCCAAAGTAGACAGGACGGACACATGCTATCGCTGCGGCAAGGAGGGCCACAAAGCCGCCTCCTGCAAGGCCGCCACGCCGCACTGTGCGGTGTGTGCCGCCAGTGGCCGCCGATCAGGCCACGTAATGAAGGGGAGGAAGTGTATTCCTCCCCCTAAGCGTGGCAAAGTGCAGGCGCCGACCGGGCCTGCGCCTGCTGCTGCCGCTAACACCGCCGTTCCTGCGGCGGTTGCGGAGGAGGGTGCGATGTCCGACTGATGGACACAGTCGAACATCGCATCCTTCAAGCGAACACCAATCACTGCAGGACAGCCCAGGATCTGCTGATGCAGACCATGGCTGAGTGGTTGGTGGACTTGGCGGTGGTCGCCGAACCCTCTTTGGTCCCTGGCCGTTGGCTGGGTGACCGGGACGGCTTGGTGGCGTTGGTGGCGCGGTCTTCCACAGACTCCCCTCCCCTCTCGCTCATAGAGAGGGGACCGGGATACGTGGCCGCCGCGTGGGGAGAGATAGCGATGGTGGGGGTGTATTTCTCCCCAAACCGCCCTCTCTCGGAGCGCGCAAGGGAGGACGATCCTCTCGCTGCGCCGCTCCACAGACGAAGAAGGGGAAGAAGGCGTCGAGTCATCCCTCCTCATGGTGACGGGCGGGCGACAGGCGCGGGGGTGCCTTTGCCCGCATTGCACCCGTCACCTTCGTCGGTCATTCCCGACCCCCCACACCCGTGAGGGTGTAAGGGGTCTGCCTTGCAATCGTCGGCGGAGGACTGGAAGTAAAGGCTGTGCCGGTTTCCCAGTCCCCCGCCACTCGGACGAAGCGGGAATGCGCTGGGTCGTTTTAGTGGGTATACCGGGTCCGCCCGGGGAGTCCCACATACCCCTCCCGTCCCCCGATGGGAGGGTATGCGTAATGCATTTTTTCCCAGCGTCAAAAAAAAAAAAAAAAAAAGGTTAGGTTAGGTTCCAACCTTGAGGATATCATCCGCAAGGTTGTAATGGAGGAGAGGGCCTTCACAAGAGCCTGCTTAGCAGGGATTGAGGACCGGCTCTTGCCGGAGACGCGCCTCCGACCGCCGCTTGCGGCGGATAAGAGGCAGTGCGAGGCGGGGCCGTCCTCCTCCTCCCCGGTGGAAGACGCTCTTTTGCCTACAACCACCCCGTCCAACGAGTGGACGGAAGTGGTCCGTAAGGGAAAGGGCAAAGGGAAGAAGATGGTAACGGCCGTCCCTGTCGTCCCCGCCACCACCACTCCCAGCCGGTCCCAGACGACCGGCAAGGGAAAGTGGAAGGGCAAAGGGAATGGGAAAGGAAAAGGGAGGCAGTTAGTCCCCCCAAAAACCGCGGCCGTCGTGGTGACGCTCACCGCGGAGGCTGCGGAGCGAGGGGAGACATACGCTTCCATTTTGGTGCGGGCGCGCGGCAATGCCGATCCGACCCAACTCGGGATCGGCAGTGTGTCCTGCCGGCGGACCCAAGCCGGTGCTCGAATTTTCGAGTTCCCGGGGGCAGAGGGGAGTGCCCATGCGGACCTCTTTGCAGCCAAGCTGCAGGAGGTCATCGCAGATTCAGCCAAGGTGGCCCGACCGGTCAAGTCTGCGGCAATAGAGGTGACGGACCTAGACGACTCCGTCACCAAGGAGGAGGTGGTGGCGGCGGTCGCGGCGATAGGGGGCTGTGGCGTCGCGGCGGTCCAAGGCCGGGACATAAGGCCCGGCCGCGGCGGCATGGGCACCATTCGCCTCGAGTGCCCAATCGCCGCTGCCAAAGCCGTCCTTGCCAAGGGACGGCTTACAGTCGGATTTAGCTCGGGTGCAGTCCGGGCACTCGAGGACCAGCCTCAGCGTTGTTTCCGGTGCTTCGGCATCGGACACACCCGGGCCCTGTGTCCGTCCACGGTAGACAGGACGGACACGTGCTTCCGCTGCGGCAAGGACGGCCACAAAGCCGCCTCCTGCGAGGTCGCCACGCCGCACTGCGCGGTGTGTGCCGCCAGTGGCTGCCCGGCAGGCCACGTTATGAAGGGGAGGAACTGCAATCCTCCCCCAAAGCGGGGCAAAGCGCAGGCGCCGACCAAGCCTGCTGCTGCCGCTAGCACCGTCGTTCCTGCGGCGACTGCGGAGGGAAGTGCCATGTCCGACTAATGGATAGGATCGAACATCGCATACTTCAGGCGAACACAAACCACTGCAGGGCAGCCCAGGATCTGCTGATGCAGACCATGGCTGAGTGGTTGGTGGACTTGGCGGTGGTTGCCGAGCCTTACTCGGTCCCTGGCCGTTGGCTGGGTGACAGGGACGGCTTGGTGGCGTTGGTGTCGCGGTCTTCCACAGACTCCCCTCCCCTCTCGCTCTTAGAGAGGGGACCGGGATACGTGGCCGCCGCGTGGGGAGACATGGCCCTGGTGGGGGTCTACTTCTCCCCAAACCGCCCTCTCTCGGACTTTGAGGATTTCCTCGAGATCCTCACCGCAGTCGTAGGGAGGGTGGCGCCGCGCCAAGTCATAGTGTTGGGTGACTTGAACGCCAAGTCAGTGGCCTGGGGCAACCCGGCCGCAAGTTGCAATGTCCGGGGGCGCGCCGTTGAGTTTTGGGCGACCTCATGCGGTGTGTCCCTCCTCAACAGGGGGGCGGTCCACACGTGTGTGCGGCAACAGGGTGGGTCGGTGGTGGACGTCTCGTTTGCCACCCCCGCGCTAGCTGCCCGCGTCGCCAGCTGGCGGGTAGAGATGGTGGAGACCTTGTCGGACCACCGATATGTGCGGTTTGACATCTCCACCCAGGCGGGTGGGATGGCCCGCACTGGGCAATCTCCCTTCCCGCGGTGGGCACTCACCCGCCTGGATCGGGAGGCAGCCAAAGAGGCGGCCTTTCTCCAGGACTGGCTGTCGCCCCCTGTCGAGGTCCTGGACGTGGATGCCGCAGCGGTCCGGCTCAGGGGGTCCCTGACCAAGGTGTGCAACTCCAGCATGCCTCGGTCTCGCCGTCCGCCTCCCCGTCGTGCCGTCTATTGGTGGACAGAGGAGCTTTCGGAGCTCCGGGCCGCCTGCGTGGCGGCCAGAAGGGCATACGCGCGTAGCCGACGGCGCAGTGCCCAGAACCGAGTCCGGGAAGAAGAGGACAGCCTATACGCCTCTTACCGAGAGGCCGTGACGGTTCTCAAGTCTGCAATGGGCGCTGCAGAAGACTCGGCGAGGGCCGAGATGCTGGAGGGTCTCGACAGGGATCCTTACGGGAGACCATACAAAGCGGCGCGGAGCCAGCTACGCCCCTATGGTCCCCCACTGACGGAGACACTGGAACCTGCGTTGCTGGATGGGGTGGTCCGGTCCCTGTTTCCGCACAGGACCGACTTCACTCCGCCAACGATGGATCCCCCACAAGGGGCGGTTTCGCCAGAGGAGGAGGTCCCCCCGGTGACGGCGGCGGAGTTCTATGCGGGGGTTCTCAACCTCCGCGCGAAGAAGACGGCCCCCGGACCGGACGGTGTCCCCGCACGGGTGGTGGCGATCGCCGCCTCCGAAATGGAGGACAGGTTTCGGGACCTCTTCAGCGCGTGCTTTACGACTGGGAGGTTCCCCAAACTGTGGAAGGAGGGGCAGCTATGCCTCCTCCGAAAGGTGGGACGCCCGGTGGACTCCCCCTCGGCATACCGGCCCATCGTCCTGCTTGATGAGGTCGGTAAATTGTTCGAGGGGATTGTCGCCTCCAGGCTTGATAGCCATTTGCGGGGGGTAGGGCCGGACCTGTCGGACGCCCAATTCGGCTTCCGTCGAGAGCGTTCAACAATCGATGCGCTGGCCCTACTCAAGGGCCAGGTGAAGGAGGCGGTTGAGGCGGGGGACGGAGTGCTGGCGGTGTCATTCGACATTGCCAATGCATTCAACTCCGTGCCCCACTCGACGATACTGGAGGCGCTCCGGTATCACGGAGTGCCCCAATACCTGCGGAACCTCCTGGCCAGCTACTTGGAAGACCGAGAGGTCCTCCTCGTGGACAAGATGGCCACGGTGAGGCGGTACGGCGCAGAGTCCGGTGTTCCGCAGGGGTCGGTGCTGGGGCCCCCTCTGTGGAACATCGGGTTCAACTGGCTCCTGCGGGGAGCCCTCCTCCAGGGCACGAGTGTCATCTGCTACGCGGACGATACTCTCCTCACTGCCCGGGGGAGGAGCTTTCGGGACGCGGCCTGTCTGGCCTCGGCTGGCGGATCCTTGGTGGCAGAGAGGATCCGCCGCCTGGGACTGAAGGTGGCGCTGCACAAGACGGAGGCCGTGTACTTTCGCGGTCCCCGGCAGCGCTGCCCTCCCGACGCCCACATCGTCGTGGAGGGCGTCCGTATAGGGGTCCAGCCCCAGATGAAATATCTGGGGCTGGTGCTGGACGACAGGTGGCGCTTCGGCCCACACTTCAGCGGGCTGTCGACGCGCCTGTTGAAGGCCGCAGACGCCCTCTCGTGGCTCCTCCCAAACCTGGGGGGGCCCAAGGCGAAATGCCGGCGCCTCTATGCCGGCATCTTGCGGAGCATGGCCCTTTACGGGGCACCCATCTGGGCGGACTCCCTCCATAGGAGGGAGAATGCGACCGCCATCCGCAGGCCCCAACGGGCCATTGCACAGCGGGTGGCGAGGGCCTACCGCTCGGTGGGCTTTTCGGCGGCGTGCGCTCTGGCCGGCACCCCTCCTTGGGAGTTGGAGGCTTGGGTGCTCGCCAGAGTGTACGAGTGGAAGGCGCACCGGAAGGCGCTCGGAGAGCGCCCCGTCGCCGAAGAGCGGGAGGCCGTGCGGCGAGAGGCGAAGGACGCCGTCGTCCTCCACTGGACGGAGGACCTCGCCACCGCCGCCTTTGGCCGCCGGACGTTGGACGCGCTTGGTCCGGTCCTGCGGAGCTGGCTCGAGCGGTCCCACGGTTTCCTCTCGTTCCGTCTGGTCCAGGTGTTGTCCGGGCATGGCTGTTTCGGATCGCACCTGCACCGCATCGGGAGGGAGGAGACCCCGGCGTGCCACGACTGCGGCGCGGTGGAGGACACGGCGCAGCACACCCTCGAGGTGTGCCCGGCTTGGTCCGAGCTGCGCCGCGGTCTGACCGCGGTGGTCGGACCGGACCTCTCGCTTCCTGGCGTGGTCAACGCCATGCTGGGGAGTGAGGAGGCCTGGGCAGCGGTCGCCTCCTTTTGCGAGAACGTAATCTCGCAAAAGGAGGAGGCGGAACGCGCGCGGGAGGACGATCCTCTCGCTGCGCCGCTCCGCAGACGAAGAAGGGGGAGAAGGCGCCGTCCTCTCCCTCCTCATGGTGGCGACGGGCGGGCGACAGGCACGGGGGTGCCTTAGCCCGCATTGCACCCGTCACCACCTTCGTCGGTCATTCCCGGGCCCGTCCCCCTCCCTACGGGGAGGGTGTGAGGGGTCCGCCATGAAGGGCAATCGTCGGCGGAGGACTGGACGTAAAGGCTGTGCCGGTTTCCCAGTCCCCCGCCACTAAGACGAAGCGGGAATGTCGCTGGGTCGTTTTAGTGGGTATACCGGGTCCACCCGGGGAGTCCCACATAACCCCCCATCCCCCGATGGGAGGGTATGCGTAATGCATTTTTTCCCAGCGCAAACAAAAAAAAAAAAAAAAAAAAAAAAAAAAAGGTTAGGTTAGGTTAGGTTAGGTTAGGTTAGGTTAGGTTAGGTTAGGTTAGGTTAGGTTAGGTTAGGTTAGGTTAGGTTAGGTTTTTTTTTTTTTTTTTTTTTTTTTTTTTTTTGTTTTGGCAGGAGTGGGAAATCCCCGCGGACACCTCGACTATCCCACAGGATTTTCTCCTGTAAGACAGTCGAGGTAGTGCCGGACTCGAACCGGCTAAAACCACACTCCTGCCCCGCCAGTGTCCCTCTGACATTGTCAAAGCCCTTGTTCCTGTATTGTTAAGCTTTATTTGCGACTATTTTTTTTTTTTTTTTTTGGGAGGTCGATGAGACCACATTCTGATGACTGCAATAATACCATTTTTACTACTTTTATTTTTATGTTTTATCTTTACTATTTCTGCTATTTTGCTTCTATTTGTGACATTTTCAACTGTTATTATTTAATTTACAAATACTTTAAATATATTAATGATTACTAATTTTCAATTTTTATCTGTGTCCTGTTTTATTTTATCCAACTAACCCTTTTATTCATGCCCTTTCATGTGTTTACTTCATTTTTGGATTTCAATTTTACCAAGAGTAGTCTTTTAATTATTTTTGTTTTTGATATTAATACCATATATTTACTATATATTTTAATATCAATTCCACAAGTACTCTGGAATTTAATCGACGTATTTTTGCAACTTTGACATAACTTGACGATACCACTAGAGTTGATTCATGGTCCAGCTTAACTCCAGTCACTTTTGCAAGAAAGTGGCTCCAGTTTCCGTTCTCCAAAAAGCCAACCCTAGAGGTTCGCTTTGTTCTTCTGTGTTCTAGTTGTGTCGAATTTAAAATCTTCTTGTACGTGGAAGTGGGCGCACCGACCACTTTAGCAATACGCTATGGTTGCTCGCGCGAATGCGTCCCACTTCCTTCGCACCGGGCATAATTCACTGAATGCGTTGTGTGAGTGTTCCCCCAGCTTGGCTCTGGTGCAGTTAACGCACACCACTGCTTCGCTCCTGTGCTTGTCTGGGCAGTCCACTCTAAGATGTGGACCACCACAGTGGCTGCACAGGTCGGCCAGCTCCGTACATAGGCGCTTGCCGTGGCCGTACGATAAGCAGCGGGTGCACTGCACCAGAGGCGTCTGATCCTCGACGCGCACTCTCTGGAGGTCAATACGGAGTTTGCCTCCTTCGAGTGCCCTCTTCCAGACTGCTGGAGAAACACTCATCACAACGCTGCTCACGTGAGGGTTCCTGGACTTTTTTCGAAATTTGATTACAATCTTCTGTTCCTCGTCACCGAGGCCGTGAAAGATCTCCCGGTTCTGGTTCCTAAGGGCTCTAATCACTTCTTCGTCACTGTGTACTAAAAGCACGTCCCTAAGAACCAGAAGCGGGTTTCGATTTTTGACTTCCTCGACGACGAGGTTCTCTCCGGCCTTCTCTAGTCGCAGTTTTAATTTTCTCCTTTCTTCTGTCGTTGCGCACCCCATAATTACTTTTTGATCTTTGGCCTTTCTTACTCTCTCTACACGCACCCAGCCTTCCTTCGCGTCCACTGCTTTTCGCACTCTTTCGAGGATTTCAGCCCCCGTGTCCCTCTCCTGTGTGGATGAAACCACCACGGAGTGCAGCGTCGTTCGCTCCAGGGCCTGCGCCGTGGTGTGGCACTTATTGACGGCCGCTACACTCGCGTAGGTTGTCTCCCCCACACTCTCTCGGCTGGCCAGACTGTCTCGGAGTCTGTCGAGTTTCTCGGAGTTGTCTTTTAACTCCGAGATGTGCTCCTTCATGGTTCTCAGGAGCTCAGTCTGGCCAGCAAGAACCTCAAAGGAAGAAGTTTGGGGGCCGAAGTCAGCAGTGAGCGCGGTTTCCGGTATGGCGATGGGTGCGGCAGGGGCCTTGTCACGCTCGGACTCCTTGACGAGCTCATAAAGCCTGTTTATGGCTTCGAGTACCGCAGTCTTAATTTCGGCCTTGAGGTTGCGAGAGTTGCCCAAGTTCAGCTTTGCCTTATTTAGGCAAGCTCTCGCCTCCTCAGTGCGACTGCGGTTCTTCGCCTCAGGCTTATTGAGCTGTCTTGAGGCATCGATAGCAGCTCGGCGCGTCCCCGGAGTGGCAAGGCCTCCCTGTGATGCAGAAGGAGTGTCTTCTCCGAAGGAGATTCTCCTCCTTGCGTCAGCAGGTGAAGGCATCGCATTCTCCGCCGATCGCGGCGAGCCACTAGAGCCTTGGGCCCTCACGGTGCTGGATGGGGTGCGAAACATTATAAATTTGGGAGCAGATACTTCGAGAACAGACCCCTGTAAAGAGGAGGACGGAACCGCAATACCCGCTCGAGAGGAGAAGTTCAAAGGAACACTGGTACTTATGTGACCCTGTAAAGGGGGGAACACAATAAGTAATATAACAATAAATCAATAAAAATATAAAACAACAAAATACGAAATAATTACTAAATTAAATATAATCTAAATATTAATATTAAAATTTCGGTAAAATTTTGGTCAGAATTGTGTAAAAATGAGATTTCCCTACTAAAACCCTATTTTTAGGCCTAAAATAAAATAATGAAGCCAAATATGAAAAATAAACTTTGCCAAAATCCCACGTCTACCTTCTTCCTATAGGCCAGAGGGCGGGTGGGCGGGCAAAATTTATTCGAGCTAGGGGCGCGGGCGAGGGGTCCAGAGACGCGTCTCCGCGCGGGCTAGCTATATAAAGAATAAAACTTATTAGGTGCCGACCAAAAATTTTGAGTTTCGGTCAAAAAACCCGTTTTTGAACCGAAAAATTTTGAATTTCTCCCCAAAACCTGGAAACTGGGACGCGGAACGCGGACCAGAATTCAGGGATGAAGGGTGAGGACTATTGCAACTATAAACTAACGTTATTTTTGTAAAAGAATTTGGAAAAACAATTAATTTTGACGATTTACTTTGAAAATTCGAAAAATTCCCGAGTGTTAGTAGGGATAAAGTCCCGACGCGCGTGTAAGCGCGTGCAATATGGTCAAAACGTAGGCGGAGGCCTAGTTTGGTCTAAAAACACTGAAAACCGCTTCAAAATCGCGCGTCTGGAAGCGAAGATATCTACGTTTGTGTTTTTTTACTCGCTCCCTTAGGTAGATTTTGGGTACTAACAGAGATGTATGGGAAAACTATTTTTTTGAAAAAATACAAGTTCTATTCGGGCTAGGGGCACGGGCGAGGGGTCCAGAGACGCGTCTCCGCGCGGGCTAGCTATATAAAAAATAAAACTTACTAGGTGCCGACCAAAAATTTTGAGTTTCGGTCAAAAAACCCGTTTTTGAACCGAAAAATTTTGAATTTCTCCCCAAAACCTGGAAACTGGGACGCGGAACGCGGACCAGAATTCAGGGATGAAGGGTGAGGACTATTGCAACTATAAACTAACGTTATTTTTGTAAAAGAATTTGGAAAAACAATTAATTTTGACGATTTACTTTGAAAATTCGAAAAATTCCCGAGTGTTAGTAGGGATAAAGTCCCGACGCGCGTGTAAGCGCGTGCGATATGGTCAAAACGTAGGCGGAGGCCTAGTTTGGTCTAAAAACACTGAAAACCGCTTCAAAATCGCGCGTCTGGAAGCGAAGATATCTACGTTTGTGTTTTTTACTCGCTCCCTTAGGTAGATTTTGGGTACTAACAGAGATGTATGGGAAAACTATTTTTTTGAAAAAATACAAGTTCTATTCGGGCTAGGGGCACGGGCGAGGGGTCCAGAGACGCGTCTCCGCGCGGGCTAGCTATATAAAAAATAAAACTTATTAGGTGCCGACCAAAAATTTTGAGTTTCGGTCAAAAAACCCGTTTTTGAACCGAAAAATTTTGAATTTCTCCCCAAAACCTGGAAACTGGGACGCGGAACGCGGACCAGAATTCAGGGATGAAGGGTGAGGACTATTGCAACTATAAACTAACGTTATTTTTGTAAAAGAATTTGGAAAAACAATTAATTTTGACGATTTACTTTGAAAATTCGAAAAATTCCCGAGTGTTAGTAGGGATAAAGTCCCGACGCGCGTGTAAGCGCGTGCGATATGGTCAAAACGTAGGCGGAGGCCTAGTTTGGTCTAAAAACACTGAAAACCGCTTCAAAATCGCGCGTCTGGAAGCTAAGATATCTACGTTTGTGTTTTTTTACTCGCTCCCTTAGGTAGATTTTGGGTACTAACAGAGATGTATGGGAAAACTATTTTTTTGAAAAAATACAAGTTCTATTCGGGCTAGGGGCGCGGGCGAGGGGTCCAGAGACGCGTCTCCGCGCGGGCTAGCTATATAAAGAATAAAACTTATTAGGTGCCGACCAAAAATTTTGAGTTTCGGTCAAAAAACCCGTTTTTGAACCGAAAAATTTTGAATTTCTCCCCAAAACCTGGAAACTGGGACGCGGAACGCGGACCAGAATTCAGGGATGAAGGGTGAGGACTATTGCAACTATAAACTAACGTTATTTTTGTAAAAGAATTTGGAAAAACAATTAATTTTGACGATTTACTTTGAAAATTCGAAAAATTCCCGAGTGTTAGTAGGGATAAAGTCCCGACGCGCGTGTAAGCGCGTGCGATATGGTCAAAACGTAGGCGGAGGCCTAGTTTGGTCTAAAAACACTGAAAACCGCTTCAAAATCGCGCGTCTGGA
This sequence comes from Xestia xanthographa, assembly GCA_905147715.2. Taxonomy (NCBI): domain Eukaryota; kingdom Metazoa; phylum Arthropoda; class Insecta; order Lepidoptera; family Noctuidae; genus Xestia; species Xestia xanthographa. The sequence continues at coordinate 29,371,586 of LR990663.1, forward strand.
AGCGAAGATATCTACGTTTGTGTTTTTTACTCGCTCCCTTAGGTAGATTTTGGGTACTAACAGAGATGTATGGGAAAACTATTTTTTTGAAAAAATACAAGTTCTATTCGGGCTAGGGGCGCGGGCGAGGGGTCCAGAGACGCGTCTCCGCGCGGGCTAGCTATATAAAGAATAAAACTTATTAGGTGCCGACCAAAAATTTTGAGTTTCGGTCAAAAAACCCGTTTTTGAACCGAAAAATTTTGAATTTCTCCCCAAAACCTGGAAACTGGGACGCGGAACGCGGACCAGAATTCAGGGATGAAGGGTGAGGACTATTGCAACTATAAACTAACGTTATTTTTGTAAAAGAATTTGGAAAAACAATTAATTTTGACGATTTACTTTGAAAATTCGAAAAATTCCCGAGTGTTAGTAGGGATAAAGTCCCGACGCGCGTGTAAGCGCGTGCGATATGGTCAAAACGTAGGCGGAGGCCTAGTTTGGTCTAAAAACACTGAAAACCGCTTCAAAATCGCGCGTCTGGAAGCGAAGATATCTACGTTTGTGTTTTTTTACTCGCTCCCTTAGGTAGATTTTGGGTACTAACAGAGATGTATGGGAAAACTATTTTTTTGAAAAAATACAAGTTCTATTCGGGCTAGGGGCGCGGGCGAGGGGTCCAGAGACGCGTCTCCGCGCGGGCTAGCTATATAAAGAATAAAACTTATTAGGTGCCGACCAAAAATTTTGAGTTTCGGTCAAAAAACCCGTTTTTGAACCGAAAAATTTTGAATTTCTCCCCAAAACCTGGAAACTGGGACGCGGAACGCGGACCAGAATTCAGGGATGAAGGGTGAGGGTTAGGTTAGGTTAGGTTAGGTTAGGTTAGGTTAGGTTAGGTTAGGTTAGGTTAGGTTAGGTTAGGTTAGGTTAGGTTAGGTTAGGTTAGGTTAGGTTAGGTTAGGTTAGGTTAGGTTAGGTTAGGTTAGGTTAGGTTAGGTTAGGTTAGGTTAGGTTAGGTTTTTTTTTTTTTTTTTTTTTTTTTTTTTTTTTTTTTTTTGGCAGGAGTGGGAAATCCCCGCGGACACCTCCACTATCCCACAGGAATTTCTCTTGTGAGACAGTCGAGGTAGTGCCGGACTCGAACCGGCTAAAACCACACTCCTGCCCCAGCCAGTGTTCCTCTGACCTGGTCAAAGCCCTTAACGTCTGTTATTTTAGCTTGGTTACGTTTCTTGATGGTCGGAGAGACCACATGATGTACGTTTTGGTTTTGCGTAATAAGTTTACCGTTTATTTGAATACTTAAAACTTTTCTCTATATTTATATTACTGTAAACTATATTTAACTTTAACTTTTGTTAATTTCTCTAAAACTATTTACTACTATTTGTCTTACTGATGTTTTTAAAATGAATATACTCATATTTATATCTAATAATAAACCTTATATTTATGCCCATAATACGATTCCTTGCTTTGTTTAATTTTGTTTCCTATGTTTTAATGTTTATTTATATGATATCTAAGGTATATATTCACTATATATTCAAATATCATTATTTTTGTTTTTTTTTTAAGTTTTCATGATTATTACTATTTTGAAATATTCTTCTTAATTTTCTATTATCTTTAAAAAACTGGTTTATGTCCATAACAGTATCTCCAAGTTCGACACAGCTTGACATACCTACCAGCGCTGGCATCAGCTTCAGCATAATTTGAACCAGTTTCTCATGAAACGGCCTCAATTTACATTTTTGCTTATTGCCAACGCTAGTGACCGTCTCTACTCGTCTGTTTATCGGACAGGCCAAATTAGTTTTTCTTTTGTGCTTGGAAGTGGTCGCATCGCCAACTTTAGCAATATGCTATCGAAGCTCTTGCGAATGCGTCCCACTTCCTTCGCACGGGGCATTCATTGCTGAATGCGTTGTGCTCGGAGGCCCCTTGTTTTGCTCTGGTGCAGTTCACGCAAGCCGCTGCTTTGCCGATCTGTCTATCCGGGCAATCTGTCCTGAGGTGTGCTCCACCGCAGTGGCTACACAGATCGGCTGGCTCCGTGCACAGGCGTTTCCCGTGCCCGTATGCCAAACAGCGGGTGCACTGCACCAGAGGCGTCTGATCTTCGACGCGTACCCGCTGGAGGTCGATGCGGAGTTTTCCCCCTTCAATTGCCCTCCTCCAGACCATAGGGGACACACCAAGCACAACGTGATTCGCATGCGGGTTCCGAGTTTTTCGTCGGTATTTGATCACCATCCTTTGCGCCTCGTCGTCGAGCCCGTGAAAAATCTCCCGGTTCTGATTCTTAAGAGCTCTCAACACTTCCTCGTCACTGTGCATGACTAATACGTCCCTAAGAATCAGAAGTGGGTCCCGATTTTTCACGTCCTCGACAACGAGGTTCTCTCCGGCCTTTTCTAATCGCACTTTTAATTTTCGCCTCTCCTCCGTTGTTGCGCACCCCATGATTACCTTTTGGTCCTTCGCCTTTCGGACTCTCTCGACACGCACCCAGCCCTCCTTCGCGTCCACTGCTTTCCTCACTCTTTCGAGGATTTCGTCCCCCGTATCCATCTCTTGAGTTGAGGAGACAACCACAGAGTGCAGCGTCGTTCGCTCCAGGGCCTGAGCCCCGGTGTGGCTCTTACTGACAGTCGCTACACTCGCGTAGGTTGTCCCCTCCTCCCCTTCCCTGCTGGCCAGACTGTCTCGAAGTTGGTCGAGTTTCTCGGAGTTATCTCTTAACTCCGAGATGTGTTCCTTCAATGTGTTTAGGAGCTCAGTCTGGCCAGCAAGAACCTCGACGGAAATGGGATGGGGACTATGGTCAGCAGTGGACGCGGGTTCAGGTACAGCAATGGTTGCGGCCGGCCTGTCTCGCTCGGACTCTTTGACCAGCTCGTAAAGCCTGTTTATGGCGTCGAGCACCGCAGTCTTAATTTCGGCCTTGAGGTTGCGAGAGTTGGTTAGGTTAGGTTAGGTTAGGTTAGGTTAGGTTAGGTTAGGTTAGGTTAGGTTAGGTTAGGTTAGGTTAGGTTAGGTTAGGTTAGGTTAGGTTAGGTTAGGTTAGGTTAGGTTAGGTTAGGTTAGGTTAGGTTAGGTTAGGTTTTTTTTTTTTTTTTTTTTTTTTTTTTTGTTTTGGCAGGAGTGGGAAATCCCCGCGGACACCTCGACTATCCCACAGGAATTGCTCTTGTGAGACAGTCGAGGTAGTGCCGGACTCGAACCGGCTAAAACCACACTCCTGCCCCAGCCAGTGTCCCTCTGACATAGTCAGAGACTTTGCATAACTTAAATAATTTGAGATGCTTTTTTAATTCATTATCTTTAATTTTGAAAAAAGTTTAACATAATTTAATTCTGGATTCTATTTAGTATAATTTTTTGCTATATCTGGTCTACGTTTTCTCCATACTTAGTCCAAATACCTTTTCTTTATCTGAAATATTCATACTTAGAAAAGCATAGATTTCACGTATTTTTGTTACGTTCTATTATTTTGCTTGCTATCGTTATGCAGTATTCCATTAAGATTTTTCTATTTTTGTTTTCTGACATTATATTCTTTAGATTTGAGACGTTTATTTTGCTGTCTATTCTCCGCTCAGCCTCATATCTTTCTTTTTCGTGTACTGGGCATTCTGTCAGGATGTGTGCGATCGACTCCACTTGATTCGGCTCGCAGATGCACCATGGGTTCTCCTTACACTTGAAACGGTGCAAGTATTCGGAGAACCCACCGTGACCCGTCAAGATCTGTGTTACTATCCCGACTGGTTTTAGTTTCGACACAATGCGGTGGGCGTCGATCGCATCTGGAAGGAAGAGTTTTGTCACTGAGGCTGTTTCGCCATTCTGGTACCTCCGGTTCCATTCGTCGAGCGACCCCAAACGGATCTGCCGCTTGACGAATGAAACCGGGCAGCGGTCATAGTCCGGCCTCTTTCTAGACCGGAGTGCAGCTTCTTTCGCGAGATGGTCCGCGCGCTCGTTGCCTTCGAGCCCTGCGTGTGCCTTTACCCAGAACAAGGATACATCTTTGCTCTGGGATAAAGCCGCGGCAACGTTCGCTCTCGCCTCCACGGCCAGTGCGTGGAGGGAACCCTGGTTTGTCACTGTCTGTAGTGCGGCCTTTGAGTCACTGTAGATACCGAAGGTTCCCTCTTTCCGCTTGAGAATTTCGCGCGTGGCTACGCATATGGCCAGAAGTTCCGCCTGGTAGACCGTGCAGTACGGAGGCAAGCTAAGTTTGATGGACTTGGTCTCGGCATCACCCTCCCAAAGAGACAGTGCTGCTCCGACCTTGCCCTCAATCTTGCTGCCGTCCGTGAACACCCTTACTGCTTGTGTGTTGTGGCTATCCACACAGGTCTGGTCTTCCAGGCATACGAATTGCATGGCCATATGTTTCGCCGGGTGCGGAGTCTCCGTAAATGCCACCACCCGCTCTACCTCCCTGCCCGCAAGCGCTGGCTGTGGCACCCCTCTCTTCGCCTCGTACAGAGCGGCTGCTTCCTGTATTCGGAGGTCGAGTGGGAGTATCCCAGCCAGCACTAGGGACGCGTTCAGCGAAACGGTGCGGTAGGATTTACAGAGTTTCTGCGCGAATCCTCGTTGGACCGTGTTGAGGCTTTTTTGCACTCCGATCTTTTTCGCGGCCGGTGCCCAGGCGCTTGCCGCGTACAAAATCACCGGCTCCACTGCTGCCGTGTATATGGTTTGGATGATCTCCGGGTGAAGGCCCCAGCTCACTTTTGCCGCACGTGCCAGCTGCTTGTAAATGTTGACAGCTTTTCTGCATACGTTTGCGACATGGGAGTTGAAAGTGAGCTGGTGGTCGACGGTGAGCCCCAGTATCTTGATTTCCTTAGACATGCCAATGTCTACCCCGCCCATGCTCAGGTGTGGGACATCGTACTTAAGCTTCTTGGTTATCACCATTGCACAGGTTTTTTGAGGTGCAAACTTCAGCTTATTTCTGATGCCCCACTCCCGAACATATTCGAGGGCGGAATTGGCCTGCCTCTGGACTTCCAACGCTGTCTCACCGTCGAAGATCATCACCACGTCATCGGCGAACGCCTGGCAGTGGACGCCACGCTCATCCAGCCCCTTTAGCAGAGGGTCAAGGATCAGGTTCCATAGGATCGGACCGCCAATGGACCCCTGTACACACCCCTTATTTGTGTCCCTGCAACACTCGACACCCGCGTATCGAACTCTGACGCTCCTACCAGTCAGGTAGCTGTCTAGCAGCCTCCTGAGGTTCACCGGGCACTTTTCCTCAGCCAGTCTGGTCCTGATGGCCGGCCACCATGCGCTGTCAAAGGCTCCCTCTATGTCCAGTGATACAACAGTGATCAGCTTCTTTTCACTCAGCTTCCCTTTGATATGTTGTATCATGGTGTAGAGGGAGTCTTCGGTGCTCCTCTGTGGCATGAAACCAAACTGGCGAGTACTGAGCCGCGGGATTAAGTGCCATTTCAGTCTTGCTACTAGCAGCTTTTCCAGGGTTTTACCTAGGACTGGCAGGAGGCCGACTGGCCTGTACGATTTAGGGGTGGTGTAAGACTCTTTGCCGGGTTTTCGGAGGACTACCACCGTGGCTACTTTCCAGGCCCCAGGGAAGTGTCCGTGCTCCAGGCACTTGTTGGCCAGTGCAAGGAACGTCCCTGGGTCCCGGGAAATGGCCTGCGCGCAGATATCGGCTGTGAGACCGTCCGCCCCGGGTGCCTTTTTAGGGTTGAAGCTTTCCACCGCGGTTTTCAGCTCCTGAAGTGTAAACGGTGGGTCATGCTGTTCATCATGCGCCCAATCGTTTACACGACAGGCCGCTTCACGTGTCCGACGGTGGTCAGCATTTTCTCCATCCTCCAGGTCTTCGGGGTAGAAGGTCTCGGCCAGCAGTTGAGTCGATTCTTGCGCGCTCAGTGGCACTCCGTCCTTCACCAACGGCAAGTCCTCCTGTCTCCTGGCGGTCCGTCCTATGACCCTATAAATGCCCTCCCACATTCCTTCGCGGTTCTGTTTCCCGCAGAACGCCTTCCATCCCTCCGTCTGCGCTTTTATGGCAAGGGACTCATAGTTTAGTTTAGCTTGCAGATACTCGTCGACGACCTTTTGTCTCCGAATTGGTGCGGCACACCGGATGCGGCGTCTTCGAGTGTTGACTTCCGACATCAACTCGGCGAGCTCCTTGGACCACCATGGTATGGTAAGTTGTTCACTATTTTTGTATTTTTTCAATGTTTCGTCACAGGTCTTGGTAATGCTATTTATATATTCTTTTACACTATTTTCTAATTCTACTTTGTTACTGATTTTACTTATTTCTGATGATTTTAATTTTGCTTGCGATTTTAATTGGTCCAGTTTCTCATGAAATTGGCTCCAATTTGCTTTTTTTGTATTAAAGAGTCTTGTAGACCTGTTGACGTTTGTACCTTTTGATTTTTGCAAATTAATTTGGAAGACAATACCATTGTGGTCCGAGCTAGTGAGTCCCACGTCGACCCGCCAGCCCTCCACCAAGTCCAGCAGCTCCGTTGAGCAAGCTGTTACATCAACGAAGCTGCTGTACAAGGTGTTTCCTCTGACGGTGTCGAATGTCGGAGTGTTGCCGACGTTGAGTATCTGCAAGTTCATCTCCTCCAGGGTTCCCGACATGTCCTCACCCTTGGTGTCAGTTACCAGGCTACCCCACCAGGTGCTCTTGGCGTTGGCGTCGCCGCCAATAATCATCCCAGTGGGGCTTATTTCCTCACGAATCTGCAAAAGTTGCTCCAGGTATGGCTGTATGGGCTGGTCTGGTTCAAAGTAGAAGGAGACTACTGCGATTTCCCAGGCGCTGGTACGGATCCTCACCACCACGATGTTGTTGGTGGTGAGTTTCGGACACTGTATCACATCTAAATCGTGATCGAAGACGGCTATTGCCGCCTTCACAGTTCCACCTCCTTGTTCAGCGCACTGGTAGACTCTCGCTCCCCGGTAGTCTCGCATCCTTTTAACCCCACCCACATACGGCTCCTGGAGCAGTGCGAACGCAACCCTCCGCTCACTAGCCACGATCATAAGTTCTTGGGTTGCTAAGTTCTTCCTCTGCAGATTCGCTTGGATTACCTGGTAACTATTAGGAGCACTCGGATTTGATCGGGAGGCCCTGGATGAGTCCCTGGTGTTTGTTGCCGCTGGTACCACAGGCTCGCCCTTAGCAGTACGCCACCGACAGTCGCGCCAATGCGTCCCACTTGAGACGAGTTGGGCACTGGCTGTCGAAGGCGTTGTGCTCTGTGTGGGTCAGCTTGGCGGATACGCAGTTCTTACATTTTGGCGCTTCTGCAGCCAACCGTGAGGGGCAGTCAACCCTCAGATGGGGGTCACCACAATGCGTGCAGAGGTCTGCGGACTCCGTGCACAATTTACGGCCGTGACCGTATCGCAAGCAGCGGGTGCACTGAATCAGTGGCGATTGGTCCAGCACACGCACCCGCTGCAGGTCGATGTGCACTCGGCCCGCGTGCGTCAACCTCTGCCATACTGACGGGGACACCTGCATGATGATGTGAGACGTATGGGGGTTCCTTGTCCTACGACGGTACTTGACCCCCATCCTCGCATCATCTGCAGGGAGGTCCCCAATCAGGTGGGTGTTCTGTCGCTTCAACGACTCGATGACCTCCTCATCTGAGTGACAGGAGAGAACGTCCATTATAATCATGAGGGGGTCTTTGTTCTTAACCTCCTCTACAACGAGGTTTCCTGCCTTCTTGATTCTCTCCGTCACCCGAGACAGCTCTTCCCTGGTCCTGAATCCGACCACCACCTTTTGGTCCCTCGCCTTTCGCAGCCTCTCCACCCTGGTGCCTTCGTTCCTGGCGTCTACTGCCGTCCTAAGCTTCTCAATCACCTCTTCACCCGTGTCTTTGTCATCAACTGATGACACGATCATCGAGTGAAGAGGTGCTTGGATTTGCTGCTTCGGGACAGCGGCCATTTCCGCGAAAGTGGGTCCCTGGCCCGCGACAAAGCGAGGTGCCTGTTGAAGGTGCTCCGACAGAGCTCGTGTGTGCAGCTGACATTCCTCCAGCGCTTTTTTGTGCTGCTGTAGATTTTCCACGAGCTGCATCATGAGCTCTGTCGGTGCGCTGGGGGCCGGCGTCAGGTCCTTGGGGGCCCTCTCGGGTTCGACCGCGACTCCCGGTATTTTGGCCCTCTCTGTCTCTCCCTCCTTGACCAGTTGGTAAAGCCTATCGACTGCTTTGATTAACCCCTCCTTAATTTCCCTTTTTAAATTCTTGGAGCTCTCCAGGTGCAACTTGGCCTTGGAAAGACACGCCTTTGCCTCCGTAGTTCTGCTTGAGTATTTAACTGGTGGCGTTTCTTGAGGCGGGCTCTCCAAGGTCCTCCCCGGCAGCTCGTATGTTCCCGTCCTTGCTCTTTGTGTGGGAATTAATTTGGGCTTAGGTTTGGGGGAGGTGGTCTCGACTGTCTTATTTGGAGGGGTGGGAAAGGGTGCCTTCGTAGGAGTTGTTCTGGCCTTTGGGAGTTGCCCCGATTTATGTTTTTCGGCCTCCCATTCCCCAATACTGCGCCTCACTGAGGGGCCAGCTGGGGCTGGGCCTGCCTCCTCCACGCCTGAAACTTCCTGTGCATCTTTCGGCTTAATGGGGGTCCTTAGCCCGAGCATGCTTAGGACTTGTCAGAGGACACAAAAGGAAATTTAACTAAATCCCTGTAAAGGGGGGATGAAGTTGGTAAAATAACGAAATCAGGTGTATAATAATAAGATAAATGTAAATAAATAGGTCCTTATTTGGGACTTAGTCCGGCTAATTAAAATAAATAAAAGTCAATAAAATAATTGTCAACTATCAATCCCTACAACTCAATTTTTGCAAAAAAGGCGTCAAAACCATATAATAACAATTTTACGGGACAAGAAAATGTTAAGAAAGCAAATCCAGAATAAAAAAAATTTTGGTCAAAATCCCAGTCCACCTTCCTTATATATAACAGGGTGGGTGGGCGGGCAAAATTTTTTCGAGATAGCGGCACGTGCGAGGTGTCCAGAGACGCGTCTCCGCGCGAGCTATCGAACTGCGTTATCAAAAAGGGTAGGTGCCTAAGAAAAATTTTGAGTTTTAGTCGAAATATTAGTTTTTTGAAGAAAAATTTTGGAATTTCTCCCCACAACCTGGAGACCGGGACACGGGACGCGGACCGGAAATCAGGGATGAAGGGTGAGTGCTATTTGAACTATAAACTGAAGCTAATTTTGTAAAAGAATTTGGAAAAACAATTATTTTTCAGGATTTACTTTGGAAATCGAAGTATTTTTGAGTATTTCGCAGGGAAGAGGTCCAGACGCGCGTGCAGGTGCGTGCGATATCGTCAGAACGTAGGCGGAGGCCTAGTTTTGTCTAAAAATGCTGAAAACAGCTTCAAAATCGCGTGTCTGGAAGCGAAGATATCAACGTTTTTGTTTTTGAGCCGCTCCCCTAGGTAGATTTTGGTATTAGCAGCGATGTATGGAAAAATACTTCTTTTAAAAAATTTGTATGTGTTTTTCGGGATAGCGGCACGGGCGAGGTGTCCAGAGACGCGTCTCCGCGCGAGCTATCGAACTGCGTTATCAAAAAGGGTAGGTGCCTAAGAAAAATTTTGAGTTTTAGTCGAAATATTAGTTTTTTGAAGAAAAATTTTGGAATTTCTCCCCACAACCTGGAGACCGGGACACGGGACGCGGACCGGAAATCAGGGATGAAGGGTGAGTGCTATTTGAACTATAAACTGAAGCTAATTTTGTAAAAGAATTTGGAAAAACAATTATTTTTCAGGATTTACTTTGGAAATCGAAGTATTTTTGAGTATTTCGCAGGGAAGAGGTCCAGACGCGCGTGCAGGTGCGTGCGATATCGTCAGAACGTAGGCGGAGGCCTAGTTTTGTCTAAAAATGCTGAAAACAGCTTCAAAATCGCGTGTCTGGAAGCGAAGATATCAACGTTTTTGTTTTTGAGCCGCTCCCCTAGGTAGATTTTGGTATTAGCAGCGATGTATGGAAAAATACTTCTTTAAAAAAATTTGTATGTGTTTTTCGGGATAGCGGCACGTGCGAGGTGTCCAGAGACGCGTCTCCGCGCGAGCTATCGAACTGCGTTATCAAAAAGGGTAGGTGCCTAAGAAAAATTTTGAGTTTTAGTCGAAATATTAGTTTTTTGAAGAAAAATTTTGGAATTTCTCCCCACAACCTGGAGACCGGGACACGGGACGCGGACCGGAAATCAGGGATGAAGGGTGAGTGCTATTTGAACTATAAACTGAAGCTAATTTTGTAAAAGAATTTGGAAAAACAATTATTTTTCAGGATTTACTTTGGAAATCGAAGTATTTTTGAGTATTTCGCAGGGAAGAGGTCCAGACGCGCGTGCAGGTGCGTGCGATATCGTCAGAACGTAGGCGGAGGCCTAGTTTTGTCTAAAAATGCTGAAAACAGCTTCAAAATCGCGTGTCTGGAAGCGAAGATATCAACGTTTTTGTTTTTGAGCCGCTCCCCTAGGTAGATTTTGGTATTAGCAGCGATGTATGGAAAAATACTTCTTTAAAAAAATTTGTATGTGTTTTTCGGGATAGCGGCACGGGCGAGGTGTCCAGAGACGCGTCTCCGCGCGAGCTATCGAACTGCGTTATCAAAAAGGGTAGGTGCCTAAGAAAAATTTTGAGTTTTAGTCGAAATATTAGTTTTTTGAAGAAAAATTTTGGAATTTCTCCCCACAACCTGGAGACCGGGACACGGGACGCGGACCGGAAATCAGGGATGAAGGGTGAGTGCTATTTGAACTATAAACTGAAGCTAATTTTGTAAAAGAATTTGGAAAAACAATTATTTTTCAGGATTTACTTTGGAAATCGAAGTATTTTTGAGTATTTCGCAGGGAAGAGGTCCAGACGCGCGTGCAGGTGCGTGCGATATCGTCAGAACGTAGGCGGAGGCCTAGTTTTGTCTAAAAATGCTGAAAACAGCTTCAAAATCGCGTGTCTGGAAGCGAAGATATCAACGTTTTTGTTTTTGAGCCGCTCCCCTAGGTAGATTTTGGTATTAGCAGCGATGTATGGAAAAATACTTCTTTTAAAAAATTTGTATGTGTTGTTCGGGATAGCGGCACGGGCGAGGTGTCCAGAGACGCGTCTCCGCGCGAGCTATCGAACTGCGTTATCAAAAAGGGTAGGTGCCTAAGAAAAATTTTGAGTTTTAGTCGAAATATTAGTTTTTTGAAGAAAAATTTTGGAATTTCTCCCCACAACCTGGAGACCGGGACACGGGACGCGGACCGGAATTCAGGGATGAAGGGTGAGTGCTATTTGAACTATAAACTGAAGCTAATTTTGTAAAAGAATTTGGAAAAACAATTATTTTTCAGGATTTACTTTGGAAATCGAAGTATTTTTGAGTATTTCGCAGGGAAGAGGTCCAGACGCGCGTGCAGGTGCGTGCGATATCGTCAGAACGTAGGCGGAGGCCTAGTTTTGTCTAAAAATGCTGAAAACAGCTTCAAAATCGCGTGTCTGGAAGCGAAGATATCAACGTTTTTGTTTTTGAGCCGCTCCCCTAGGTAGATTTTGGTATTAGCAGCGATGTATGGAAAAATACTTCTTTTAAAAAATTTGTATGTGTTGTTCGGGATAGCGGCACGGGCGAGGTGTCCAGAGACGCGTCTCCGCGCGAGCTATCGAACTGCGTTATCAAAAAGGGTAGGTGCCTAAGAAAAATTTTGAGTTTTAGTCGAAATATTAGTTTTTTGAAGAAAAATTTTGGAATTTCTCCCCACAACCTGGAGACCGGGACACGGGACGCGGACCGGAATTCAGGGATGAAGGGTGAGTGCTATTTGAACTATAAACTGAAGCTAATTTTGTAAAAGAATTTGGAAAAACAATTAATTTTCAGGATTTACTTTGGAAATCGAAGTATTTTTGAGTATTTCGCAGGGAAGAGGTCCAGACGCGCGTGCAGGTGCGTGCGATATCGTCAGAACGTAGGCGGAGGCCTAGTTTTGTCTAAAAATGCTGAAAACAGCTTCAAAATCGCGTGTCTGGAAGCGAAGATATCAACGTTTTTGTTTTTGAGCCGCTCCCCTAGGTAGATTTTGGTATTAGCAGCGATGTATGGAAAAATACTTCTTTAAAAAAATTTGTATGTGTTTTTCGGGATAGCGGCACGGGCGAGGTGTCCAGAGACGCGTCTCCGCGCGAGCTATCGAACTGCGTTATCAAAAAGGGTAGGTGCCTAAGAAAAATTTTGAGTTTTAGTCGAAATATTAGTTTTTTGAAGAAAAATTTTGGAATTTCTCCCCACAACCTGGAGACCGGGACACGGGACGCGGACCGGAATTCAGGGATGAAGGGTGAGTGCTATTTGAACTATAAACTGAAGCTAATTTTGTAAAAGAATTTGGAAAAACAATTATTTTTCAGGATTTACTTTGGAAATCGAAGTATTTTTGAGTATTTCGCAGGGAAGAGGTCCAGACGCGCGTGCAGGTGCGTGCGATATCGTCAGAACGTAGGCGGAGGCCTAGTTTTGTCTAAAAATGCTGAAAACAGCTTCAAAATCGCGTGTCTGGAAGCGAAGATATCAACGTTTTTGTTTTTGAGCCGCTCCCCTAGGTAGATTTTGGTATTAGCAGCGATGTATGGAAAAATACTTCTTTAAAAAAATTTGTATGTGTTTTTCGGGATAGCGGCACGGGCGAGGTGTCCAGAGACGCGTCTCCGCGCGAGCTATCGAACTGCGTTATCAAAAAGGGTAGGTGCCTAAGAAAAATTTTGAGTTTTAGTCGAAATATTAGTTTTTTGAAGAAAAATTTTGGAATTTCTCCCCACAACCTGGAGACCGGGACACGGGACGCGGACCGGAAATCAGGGATGAAGGGTGAGTGCTATTTGAACTATAAACTGAAGCTAATTTTGTAAAAGAATTTGGAAAAACAATTATTTTTCAGGATTTACTTTGGAAATCGAAGTATTTTTGAGTATTTCGCAGGGAAGAGGTCCAGACGCGCGTGCAGGTGCGTGCGATATCGTCAGAACGTAGGCGGAGGCCTAGTTTTGTCTAAAAATGCTGAAAACAGCTTCAAAATCGCGTGTCTGGAAGCGAAGATATCAACGTTTTTGTTTTTGAGCCGCTCCCCTAGGTAGATTTTGGTATTAGCAGCGATGTATGGAAAAATACTTCTTTAAAAAAATTTGTATGTGTTTTTCGGGATAGCGGCACGGGCGAGGTGTCCAGAGACGCGTCTCCGCGCGAGCTATCGAACTGCGTTATCAAAAAGGGTAGGTGCCTAAGAAAAATTTTGAGTTTTAGTCGAAATATTAGTTTTTTGAAGAAAAATTTTGGAATTTCTCCCCACAACCTGGAGACCGGGACACGGGACGCGGACCGGAAATCAGGGATGAAGGGTGAGTGCTATTTGAACTATAAACTGAAGCTAATTTTGTAAAAGAATTTGGAAAAAACAATTATTTTTCAGGATTTACTTTGGAAATCGAAGTATTTTTGAGTATTTCGCAGGGAAGAGGTCCAGACGCGCGTGCAGGTGCGTGCGATATCGTCAGAACGTAGGCGGAGGCCTAGTTTTGTCTAAAAATGCTGAAAACAGCTTCAAAATCGCGTGTCTGGAAGCGAAGATATCAACGTTTTGTTTTTGAGCCGCTCCCCTAGGTAGATTTTGGTATTAGCAGCGATGTATGGAAAAATACTTCTTTTAAAAAATTTGTATGTGTTTTTCGGGATAGCGGCACGGGCGAGGTGTCCAGAGACGCGTCTCCGCGCGAGCTATCGAACTGCGTTATCAAAAAGGGTAGGTGCCTAAGAAAAATTTTGAGTTTAGTCGAAATATTAGTTTTTTGAAGAAAAATTTTGGAATTTCTCCCACAACCTGGAGACCGGGACACGGGACGCGGACCGGAAATCAGGGATGAAGGGTGAGTGCTATTTGAACTATAAACTGAAGCTAATTTTGTAAAAGAATTTGGAAAAACAATTATTTTTCAGGATTTACTTTGGAAATCGAAGTATTTTTGAGTATTTCGCAGGGAAGAGGTCCAGACGCGCGTGCAGGTGCGTGCGATATCGTCAGAACGTAGGCGGAGGCCTAGTTTTGTCTAAAAATGCTGAAAACAGCTTCAAAATCGCGTGTCTGGAAGCGAAGATATCAACGTTTTTGTTTTTGAGCCGCTCCCCTAGGTAGATTTTGGTATTAGCAGCGATGTATGGAAAAATACTTCTTTAAAAAAATTTGTATGTGTTTTTCGGGATAGCGGCACGGGCGAGGTGTCCAGAGACGCGTCTCCGCGCGAGCTATCGAACTGCGTTATCAAAAAGGGTAGGTGCCTAAGAAAAATTTTGAGTTTTAGTCGAAATATTAGTTTTTTGAAGAAAAATTTTGGAATTTCTCCCCACAACCTGGAGACCGGGACACGGGACGCGGACCGGAATTCAGGGATGAAGGGTGAGTGCTATTTGAACTATAAACTGAAGCTAATTTTGTAAAAGAATTTGGAAAAACAATTATTTTTCAGGATTTACTTTGGAAATCGAAGTATTTTGAGTATTTCGCAGGGAAGAGGTCCAGACGCGCGTGCAGGTGCGTGCGATATCGTCAGAACGTAGGCGGAGGCCTAGTTTTGTCTAAAAATGCTGAAAACAGCTTCAAAATCGCGTGTCTGGAAGCGAAGATATCAACGTTTTTGTTTTTGAGCCGCTCCCCTAGGTAGATTTTGGTATTAGCAGCGATGTATGGAAAAATACTTCTTTAAAAAAATTTGTATGTGTTTTCGGGATAGCGGCACGGGCGAGGTGTCCAGAGACGCGTCTCCGCGCGAGCTATCGAACTGCGTTATCAAAAAGGGTAGGTGCCTAAGAAAAATTTTGAGTTTTAGTCGAAATATTAGTTTTTTGAAGAAAAATTTTGGAATTTCTCCCCACAACCTGGAGACCGGGACACGGGACGCGGACCGGAAATCAGGGATGAAGGGTGAGTGCTATTTGAACTATAAACTGAAGCTAATTTTGTAAAAGAATTTGGAAAAACAATTATTTTTCAGGATTTACTTTGGAAATCGAAGTATTTTTGAGTATTTCGCAGGGAAGAGGTCCAGACGCGCGTGCAGGTGCGTGCGATATCGTCAGAACGTAGGCGGAGGCCTAGTTTTGTCTAAAAATGCTGAAAACAGCTTCAAAATCGCGTGTCTGGAAGCGAAGATATCAACGTTTTTGTTTTTGAGCCGCTCCCCTAGGTAGATTTTGGTATTAGCAGCGATGTATGGAAAAATACTTCTTTAAAAAAATTTGTATGTGTTTTTCGGGATAGCGGCACGGGCGAGGTGTCCAGAGGACGCGTCTCCGCGCGAGCTATCGAACTGCGTTATCAAAAAGGGTAGGTGCCTAAGAAAAATTTTGAGTTTTAGTCGAAATATTAGTTTTTTGAAGAAAAATTTTGGAATTTCTCCCCACAACCTGGAGACCGGGACACGGGACGCGGACCGGAAATCAGGGATGAAGGGTGAGTGCTATTTGAACTATAAACTGAAGCTAATTTTGTAAAAGAATTTGGAAAAACAATTATTTTTCAGGATTTACTTTGGAAATCGAAGTATTTTTGAGTATTTCGCAGGGAAGAGGTCCAGACGCGCGTGCAGGTGCGTGCGATATCGTCAGAACGTAGGCGGAGGCCTAGTTTTGTCTAAAAATGCTGAAAACAGCTTCAAAATCGCGTGTCTGGAAGCGAAGATATCAACGTTTTTGTTTTTGAGCCGCTCCCCTAGGTAGATTTTGGTATTAGCAGCGATGTATGGAAAAATACTTCTTTAAAAAAATTTGTATGTGTTTTTCGGGATAGCGGCACGGGCGAGGTGTCCAGAGACGCGTCTCCGCGCGAGCTATCGAACTGCGTTATCAAAAAGGGTAGGTGCCTAAGAAAAATTTTGAGTTTTAGTCGAAATATTAGTTTTTTGAAGAAAATTTTGGAATTTCTCCCCACAACCTGGAGACCGGGACACGGGACGCGGACCGGAAATCAGGGATGAAGGGTGAGTGCTATTTGAACTATAAACTGAAGCTAATTTTGTAAAAGAATTTGGAAAAACAATTATTTTTCAGGATTTACTTTGGAAATCGAAGTATTTTTGAGTATTTCGCAGGGAAGAGGTCCAGACGCGCGTGCAGGTGCGTGCGATATCGTCAGAACGTAGGCGGAGGCCTAGTTTTGTCTAAAAATGCTGAAAACAGCTTCAAAATCGCGTGTCTGGAAGCGAAGATATCAACGTTTTTGTTTTTGAGCCGCTCCCCTAGGTAGATTTTGGTATTAGCAGCGATGTATGGAAAAATACTTCTTTAAAAAAAATTTGTATGTGTTTTTCGGGATAGCGGCACGGGCGAGGTGTCCAGAGACGCGTCTCCGCGCGAGCTATCGAACTGCGTTATCAAAAAGGGTAGGTGCCTAAGAAAAATTTTGAGTTTTAGTCGAAATATTAGTTTTTGAAGAAAAATTTTGGAATTTCTCCCCACAACCTGGAGACCGGGACACGGGACGCGGACCGGAAATCAGGGATGAAGGGTTGAGTGCTATTTGAACTATAAACTGAAGCTAATTTTGTAAAAGAATTTGGAAAAACAATTATTTTTCAGGATTTACTTTGGAAATCGAAGTATTTTTGAGTATTTCGCAGGGAAGAGGTCCAGACGCGCGTGCAGGTGCGTGCGATATCGTCAGAACGTAGGCGGAGGCCTAGTTTTGTCTAAAAATGCTGAAAACAGCTTCAAAATCGCGTGTCTGGAAGCGAAGATATCAACGTTTTTGTTTTTGAGCCGCTCCCCTAGGTAGATTTTGGTATTAGCAGCGATGTATGGAAAAAATACTTCTTTAAAAAAATTTGTATGTGTTTTTCGGGATAGCGGCACGGGCGAGGTGTCCAGAGACGCGTCTCCGCGCGAGCTATCGAACTGCGTTATCAAAAAGGGTAGGTGCCTAAGAAAAATTTTGAGTTTTAGTCGAAATATTAGTTTTTTGAAGAAAAATTTTGGAATTTCTCCCCACAACCTGGAGACCGGGACACGGGACGCGGACCGGAAATCAGGGATGAAGGGTGAGTGCTATTTGAACTATAAACTGAAGCTAATTTTGTAAAAGAATTTGGAAAAACAATTATTTTTCAGGATTTACTTTGGAAATCGAAGTATTTTTGAGTATTTCGCAGGGAAGAGGTCCAGACGCGCGTGCAGGTGCGTGCGATATCGTCAGAACGTAGGCGGAGGCCTAGTTTTGTCTAAAAATGCTGAAAACAGCTTCAAAATCGCGTGTCTGGAAGCGAAGATATCAACGTTTTTGTTTTTGAGCCGCTCCCCTAGGTAGATTTTGGTATTAGCAGCGATGTATGGAAAAATACTTCTTTAAAAAAATTTGTATGTGTTTTTCGGGATAGCGGCACGGGCGAGGTGTCCAGAGACGCGTCTCCGCGCGAGCTATCGAACTGCGTTATCAAAAGGGTAGGTGCCTAAGAAAAATTTTGAGTTTTAGTCGAAATATTAGTTTTTTGAAGAAAAATTTTGGAATTTCTCCCCACAACCTGGAGACCGGGACACGGGACGCGGACCGGAATTCAGGGATGAAGGGTGAGTGCTATTTGAACTATAAACTGAAGCTAATTTTGTAAAAGAATTTGGAAAAACAATTATTTTTCAGGATTTACTTTGGAAATCGAAGTATTTTTGAGTATTTCGCAGGGAAGAGGTCCAGACGCGCGTGCAGGTGCGTGCGATATCGTCAGAACGTAGGCGGAGGCCTAGTTTTGTCTAAAAATGCTGAAAACAGCTTCAAAATCGCGTGTCTGGAAGCGAAGATATCAACGTTTTTGTTTTTGAGCCGCTCCCCTAGGTAGATTTTGGTATTAGCAGCGATGTATGGAAAAATACTTCTTTAAAAAAATTTGTATGTGTTTTCGGGATAGCGGCACGGGCGAGGTGTCCAGAGACGCGTCTCCGCGCGAGCTATCGAACTGCGTTATCAAAAAGGGTAGGTGCCTAAGAAAAATTTTGAGTTTTAGTCGAAATATTAGTTTTTTGAAGAAAATTTTGGAATTTCTCCCCACAACCTGGAGACCGGGACACGGGACGCGGACCGGAAATCAGGGATGAAGGGTGAGTGCTATTTGAACTATAAACTGAAGCTAATTTTGTAAAAGAATTTGGAAAAACAATTATTTTTCAGGATTTACTTTGGAAATCGAAGTATTTTTGAGTATTTCGCAGGGAAGAGGTCCAGACGCGCGTGCAGGTGCGTGCGATATCGTCAGAACGTAGGCGGAGGCCTAGTTTT